>KZ651043.1:1360348-1380912 GCA_001010745.2 Gerris buenoi
GGGGGGGGGGGGGGGTCCCCTCAGCTCGACCCTTGAAACCATGTGAAAGGAAAATTTGACATTTGTGTTAAACGAGAAGTAGGGGGTGGTAGAGGTCCACTAGTCTGTAATTGAATGTACACGATACCATTTTTTTACCGTATATTCCCCACCCCTTACTTTTTCAGTTAAAATTTTCTTAAAGTAATATATAAAAAAAATCAAGCTAAAGTAGATGCAAAATTGGTTCAAAAGAATATCAACACACACGAAGTTAAAAAAAAACAACTAAACATTATAATTATATTTTTGCAATTAAACACAAATATCCTTTCATGAAAACTACCTCAGGGGATATTTTACTTTATTTTTATTTTTTTAAATGAGTTTTCATCATATTTTAAACACGAATATGGGAATATATAATATTAATATCTGACAATCAAGAAAAGAAGATACACAACAAACAATTTTCTAAAAATTAAATATGATGTATAAAACTGTTGACAGTTTGACCTAATATACTTCATCATCATCATTTAATATACTTCACAATAATTTAACAAAAATAATTTTGCTTGTGTACTTATTTCAAGAGTAGTTGTTGAAATGCGACAAAGGGAACAAAAACCCTTGGAGGTTGAGCCGTTCAGGAGAAAAATTTTTTACTCCGTACTCCGTACCTCTGTGTACGAATTTGGACCATTTCAGATTTATACCTTCCTGTGGTTAGTCACTGTGACCGTGTCGAATTTTGTGCGGATCGGTTCAGCCGTTCAGGAGAAAAATTTTTTACTCCGTACCTCTGTGTACGAATTTGGACCATTTCAGATTTATACCTTCCTGTGGTTAGTCACTGTGACCGTGTCGAATTTTGTGCGGATCGGTTCAGCCGTTCAGGAGAAAAATTTTTTACTCCGTACCTCTGTGTACGAATTTGGACCATTTCAGATTTATACCTTCCTGTGGTTAGTCACTGTGACCGTGTCGAATTTTGTGCGGATCGGTTCAGCCTTTCAGGAGGAGTAGGGGAAGGCGGGGCAAAGTGGCCAGGCGGGGCAAAGTGGCCATCCTTAGTTTTATGGTTGCAAAGTGTTGCTGTCGGTCAGAGATTACAGCAACCTTTCATAGACAACCATATCAGTCTTCAAACATCGTTTAACCATTTAACCACGTGTTTTTAGTGAAGTTATTATCCGTTTTCTACTTTCACACCTTTCTGATGTATGGTAAGGGTTTAATTATATTATTTATTATTATTATAGTGATAAACTTCATGATTTTAAACAAAAGTGTTAATATGTAGTGATAACTTGTCTACAAAACCATGCTTTAAAGGTCACACAGTTCCGTCTGGTTATTGAGTTATGACAACTTAGACACAACCACTTTGTTCCGTCAAACGGGGCAAAGTGGCCAGGCATGGTCTCTTTGCCCCATAGCTACTATTTGTTCTTTTTTTTATTTATTGTTTGTTTTTGTTTTTTTCAACACACCTAAAGTATGCTGATTTATTATTTTTATGATATTTACTGTGGATGAAGTTAAATAACTATGTTATATTACGAACATATTGTTGTGGCCAACATATATTGTGTTATTTGGATACTTTTTGAAAATTAATCAATTTCGTTTCTTTAAATAATTTTAAATTAAATTAAAAAAATACATGATATAAGAGGATAGTTGAAGTATACAATCACAAAGTTTTAAAGCTCTAGGTTGATTATAAGTTCGCTTAAAAAATCAGCAAACCTTAGCATGGCTACTTTGCCCCACCTTCCCCTATGCATCAGAATAAATGCAAAGTGTAGTATAAGAAGCTTCGCTTCGCTCAGCTCAAAAATGAGATTATTTGTTAATGTTAAATATTGTACTAACTTTTAAAGTAACCATCTGCGTCATTACATCAAATAAAAAACTTATTATTATATGATTTATTGATGATTTATTAACACAAAGTTAATAAATCATCTACAAATAATAATTATTTATTATCAGATAATCAGAGTTTTTCTAATCTTACAGTAATCAGGATCAATAAGTACCTTCGCACTTCATTGTTATTATTATTTATTTACTTTTTTTTTTTAATTTTCATGCTGTGTAGATTTTTTATAGTTAAATTAAACCGTAGGACTAATAAAAAAACCCTAGCAAAAAAAAAATAATTAAGCAGGTTCTAAAAAGTATAATTTACGCAAAAAAGCATATAAATAAGATATAGTGTTGCAAAGTTATAATATTTCATAAAAAAAGGCCCCACATTATTCCCTGGGGAGTACACCTTTTATAAAAGTGATTTATTAAACGTACGTAATAAGCACTCAGAGACCTTAAACAATACATTATAACATATATATAACGTAGTAATATATTCCTATAAAATAAATAAAGAAAGATTTAGGATTTTTTTTTTTTTCTAAACGAAGACCAAGTTAAGAAGTAAAAGGTTAAAGTATAGGTTATGTAGTTAAAGGGAACGAAGGGGACTCAATCCCTACTGTTATCTCATGCAATCAGGTTATTTTAGATGGTTCTAACCTTTCCTCGTCGTGCAGCAAACTCTGGTGGTGAGAAAGAGAACGACGAAGGAAAAGGGGGTAGGAGACTTAAAACCTACATTATAATCCGGTGATTAGCCGCTAAAAACGGTTTACGAGGGGGGAGTTTCAACAAACTTCACGCGATATATCAATTTATTCTTGGGCTCCTTACTGGGGGGGGGGGGGTCCCCTCAGCTCGACCCTTGAAACCATGTGAAAGGAAAATTTGACATTTGTGTTAAACGAGAAGTAGGGGGTGGTAGAGGTCCACTAGTCTGTAATTGAATGTACACGATACCATTTTTTTACCGTATATTCCCCACCCCTTACTTTTTCAGTTAAAATTTTCTTAAAGTAATATATAAAAAAAATCAAGCTAAAGTAGATGCAAAATTGGTTCAAAAGAATATCAACACACACGAAGTTAAAAAAAAACAACTAAACATTATAATTATATTTTTGCAATTAAACACAAATATCCTTTCATGAAAACTACCTCAGGGGATATTTTACTTTATTTTTATTTTTTTAAATGAGTTTTCATCATATTTTAAACACGAATATGGGAATATATAATATTAATATCTGACAATCAAGAAAAGAAGATACACAACAAACAATTTTCTAAAAATTAAATATGATGTATAAAACTGTTGACAGTTTGACCTAATATACTTCATCATCATCATTTAATATACTTCACAATAATTTAACAAAAATAATTTTGCTTGTGTACTTATTTCAAGAGTAGTTGTTGAAATGCGACAAAGGGAACAAAAACCCTTGGAACAAAGAGCCTAGAATTAAAGACGTACAGAACCACTGTAAATATGTATGCATAATATGCATTAATTATATCAGTAATAATAATACTATGTTAATTAACATGCATTAATTACAGTGTATAGAACCACTGTAAATATGTACGCATAATATGCATTAATTATATCAGTAATAATAATACTATGTTAATTAACATGCATTAATTACAGTGTATAGAACCACTGTAAATATGTACGCATAATATGCATTAATTATATCCCATTACGAATAATGACGAAACTTTCCGATTTTGTCTGTAGATACGTTTTAAGTCTAGTCTAATAAAAACCTCAACCGAAAATTAGCGTGTTTGTTTTTTGCAAATATCTCGAAAACGATGAGGTTTAGCGTTAAGGCCCCCGTAAACGGTCAAAATGTTTGTGCAAACATTTTGACCATGAACGTTTTGACCGATTATTATTATTATTACATGATTTTTAACGTGCACGGCCTAAATTTGCCAGACACCAGGTTTGCGCAAAATGTTTGATCGTGTATGCCTTTAGGACTACTCTATACAAAAATAAACTAGATTTCAATTTCATGCAAAACAATGTCCTATGGACTCTGAACATCGAATCAATTAGTTCTAAGGCCCTCCTACACGAGCAAACATTTTGACCGTGTATGGGAGCCTTAAGATAAAATGGGATTAAAGTTGACCAAAAAGTTAATTAATTCGATTAATATTAATATTAAATATTAATTTGAGCAATCAAAGCTTTATGAGCAGAAATAAATCTGACAAATTTGAATGAGATTTGTTAAGATCAAACACTAATTAAGTCTTTTGTACTTTTTGGCCAACTTTTACACCCTAGGAAAGGTTCCCACAGTAATAATGCAGAGGACGGCCCTTTCTTCCTGTTAATTCCGCAACTTAATGAAAAGCTTAAGGAACTTCGTTCCTACTTTCCCACTGGATATCCCACGACACCATACGTATTTATTTTATTTTTTTGTACAAATAACTATTAGGACAAATAGTCCAGTCAATAAATAGTTATAGAGGGAAATGGAAGGAACACAATTTTTGACTTTGGGACTTTGTTTGGACTAGTTAGGAGGTAAACATACTAAAAGTCCCCACTCCTAGGAGGTGAGCGGGGGGAGGGGGGCACGTAGAAGGTCCATTTTCGGTTTTTCACTTATATCTCGGAAACTATGCGACCTAGCGATAAGACTATTCTATATAAAATTAAAGCTGACAAAATGTGCCACAAGATTTATTATATTCATTTTTTCGCTATCTCACACAGTTTTTGAGATATCCTAGCTCAAATTTCGCCAATTTTTAAAAAAATCATTTTTGCCTCACGTTTTTTTTTCTTATTTGACCAGCTAACTCTACGGCCCTTCATCCTACAAAATATTTATGAGAAAGAAAGTTATAGAGAATTAAATTTCCTTCAAGAATATGTGTAATTTTACAATTTTATCTCTATCCGTTCAAAAGTTAAAGCAATTTTAACTTTATGATAAATTTAGAGTTTTTGCAGAAAAACTTAACTTTCGTATTTTCAGCTATATCACATAGTCCAGTCAATATAGGTTTTTTCTTCGGAATAATTTTAAGCCACAATTTTTTTTACAGAGAGCTTTGTTATGTCATTGCAAAAAATACCTGAATAGTCCCCAACTTTTTTATGTACGCTTCCCTCTTTTTTTGGGGGGAGGAGGGGGGTAAAATTTGAAGGACCTAAACTCAGCTACCTATGCAAGTGGGGTATCATTTCCTATGCATTTTTTTACGCTGAATCGATTAAAACAAGAATCAAGTCGATACGACCTTTAGTTTGGAAGATGTAAGGGATTTTATGAATAAAAACCTCAAATATTTTAATGTACACCTCCTAGGGTTATCACAAGAAATTAATTATCGATTTTTTTCTCCCAGGGACCTTTCTAAAAGTTGCCAATTGGCTAAAAAATAGTATTGATAAAGTTTTATCTCAAACTGATAACGTTAACTGTGCCTAATTGTATGCCTAAATCTATAAGTTTTAGCAAAAAAGTGGTAAGAATAAAACAACTGTGCCTAATGTAGATCTAAATATAGCAAAAAACTGCGATTTTTAGGGAAAAATCACCGTTTTTTCTTCATTAAATAAAACATATTCATCCTAGAAACCTGATTCTTGTCTTATTTTATAGAACATTTTGTTGCCTTCAAGTTTTATTCTTACCACTTTTTTGCTAAAACTTATAGATTTACCATAATTTAGTGGTATTTACCATTTTTAATTTTTGTTTGCTAAATTTCAACTTACAATTAGGCACAGTTAACGTTATCAGTTTGAGATAAAACTTTATCAATACTATTTTTTATCCAATTGGCAACTTTTAGAAAGGTCCCTGGGAGAAATAAATCGATAATTAATTTCTTGTGATAACCCTAGGAGGTGTACATTAAAATATTTGAGGTTTTTATTCATAAAATCTCTTACATCTTCCAAACTAAAGGTCGTATCGACTTGATTCTTGTTTTAATCGATTCAGCGTAAAAAAATGCATAGGAAATGATACCCCACTTGCATAGGTAGCTGAGTTAAAGTCCTTCAAATTTTACCCCCCCTCCTCCCCCCAAAAAAAGAGGGAAGCGTACATAAAAAAGTTGGGGACTTTTCAGGTATTATTTGCAATGACATAACAAAGCTCTCTGTGAAAAAAAATCGTGGCTTAAAATTATTCCGAAGAAAAAACCTATATTGACTGGACTATGTGGTATAGCTGAATATACGAAAGTTAAGTTTTTCTGCAAAATCTCTAAATTAATCATAAAGTTAAAATTGCTTTAACTTTTGAACGGATAGAGATAAAATAACTACGGGTAACATACAGAGAAAAATAGACTCCAGCGCCAGGATTTGAACCACGGGCTTTTATATTTCCAGTGTAGCGCTCTACCAACTAAGCTACACTGAAGGATAATTTCCTCTGTCATTAATGATACCTTGTCCCGAATTTAAGCTTTCAATTTTTCCACAAGTGGTAGAGCGCTATACTGGAAATATAGAGCTCGTGGTTCAAATCCCGGCGCTGGAGTCTATTTTTCTCTGTATGTTTCCCGTAGTTAAAATAACAATTATAATTCGATTTAAATTAAAATTTAATCTTTCCGTAGTATGAATACTACCAAAAACGTAAAAAATTAATTTATAAATTCTATTTATGCAAGAAATGAAGAAAAAGTAAAAAAATAAATGAAATTAAAAATAAATTGAAAAGATGACGTTTGAACCATGCTTGAACTAGCTTTTTAGTTGCTTCTAGTCTAATTTAATATTTATCTCATGAAGTTGCTTTTATAACGCTCTCAAAATATTATTATAAAATGACTATATATTCGTCTTTTCACGAAAATTATTAGAAAATGTCATTAATATTTTCTGAGATAGGAAATTAAATTTATAGGAAAACTGTAGGGAGAATTTATGAGGTTGAATATGGGAACTGTCTAATGTGTTTGATGTAGCGGAATTGCTCAGGCGTCTGGAATAGTTAAATAGAGGTGAGTAGAAGCCTGCCGCCTCCAGGGAGGCGGAAGAGGCGGCATGTTGTTGATCAATACATTCTGTCTAGATGGTGGCCTGTCTAGGGAGGCAGCTTCCTAGTGCAGTCCTTATGCAATCGGCAACTGCATTTTCCATCTCCACCCCCTTCGAAATCTAATCCTCCGATAGGAACTTAAAAATACGTATTTTCTTCCCTTACTGACTTAAGACTTGCTTATTTGCTTTTCCACGTCTTTGCATATCATGATTCCCGTTGTTGCATGTCGTTTACATAAAGTAAACGCCGTAGAAACAGATCCGATGGGAAAACGGAAACAAGAAGTTTTTGCATAATTTATTATGCAGTTGCTTTAAACCTAATGCTTCCCTGCTCCAAGCAAACAACCGACTGTCAAATAGACATCTAACAATCTCAAGCGTACAATGCGGGTAAACAACGAGTCAATGAAAGCAACAACTTAGACGGAATTTTCAATAATGAAATTTAAGTTTGCTCTCTGCCTATCCAACATTAATATTCTACCTCGGAAAGTAAATATTGATGTTGTTTTGTTTAATTAAAAAAGTTTTTGCTTTTTAAAAAAATCAGTTTTTTTGAAGTAGTGATAAAAGAAATTGAAGAGCCAAAGAAGAAATAATAAAACTTTTTAGTTTTAAACAATAAAAATAACACTCATCTCGTCCCTGTTTTCTATGATACTAAAAATTATTTTTTCTAAAAATATTTTTTAATGTTCTCTCATTTAAAAAACCTTTAGATATATCTTACACTCTAGTATTTCTTTATATTTTCTGAATTAAAAATAAATTATAATTAAATAAGTATATCCTGAGATCATTAACGACCTGACAAGGAAAGTCTGAACAGCTAATTTGAACGTTTCGTGGAAAATTGATCAAAGTAGACAGTTAAGTGTGTGGTATACTGGATTTATTCAGGGGGCCGGAAATTAAAGCTCAGAGGTATTTGCCTCCACTCTTTTCCCTTCCCACGTGCAGATGAGATAATTCCGTTTCAGATCCTTGAAGAAAATTAAAACTTTTAAATCCATTTGCAAAAGAGATAAGCCCTAAACTTTTATTGGTTGTAGTCAGTTTAATTTTAGTCTATTCTAGTAAGTTTGTACCCTTAAAATACTTTCCAGGCATCTACAATGTACGACGAATGGGAGGGACATTTATATACAACGTTAAAATATCGTTTTTGAAAAAAAAGGGTGCAAACTTGAAACATGAAACCATTGTCAATAAGAAAAATCAGAGATACAAAATATGGCTATTGTAAGAGATCAATTAAAATGTTCTAAAATCAGTCTATTGCGATTTAAAAAAAGTACAAGGAAACAGAATAAAATACAAAATTAGTGAAATACCAACTAGGACTTATTAACATAATATTACCAATAATTCTAAAACAATAATAGGGAAGAATATTTTATTTAAATGTGCAAAAATAATAAACACACCTTTAAGCATGTAGGACTTAACACTTGCATAAATCTAAGTAAACTATAAACGCAATAAGCAATTTTAACAAACAGGTTCCACGGCGGTTGCGTGGTAAGCGGGCAAGATGATTTGATGCCATAGAAAGTGGGCTAAGTAATCGATCCACCCGCCGACTTGCTGAAGCTCTCCTGTCCATTTAATATATGCCCATGTTCCTGCTCCGATCAAATATACTCCAACAAGAAGGCTGCACCAGTTAGCTATTGTGTAAAGACCCAAAAGGCCGAGGAAACCGGAAAATAAATAGAAAAATACAGCACAACCCAAAAATAAACCAGGAGTAAGAAAAGTCATGTAAGCATTCTTAGCGTGATTAAGTTGTTTAAAATTAAGGTAAGTTTCTTCGATAGAATGGTCTAAATCGACTCGAAACGATTCCGAATATTCTTTACTTCCCATTTTAGGTTTATTCTTAAAATCTTGTAGTACGTCACTTTTAATTGCTCGATGGTCGTTCTCCAGTTGACTAGGATGTACGTAAGGCTTCGTTGATCCACAAATTTGATTCATTTTTTTACCGTACGAATCCTTAGCTGTAGCAACAGCTGCCAAATGATTGGCTTCAGCCGTGGCTGAGAGTATGGATCTCGGCTCGGGAAGGGTGTCACCAGAAAATAAATCCATATACGTTTTAAAGTAATGTTTAAGATCTTTAAGTTTAAGTTCTTGATCATTAACCTTTTTAACAAGAAGGTTTTTCGGTGAAAGAGCACCTGCCACGAAATCTTCCAGGCAATGCTTAAAAGTCCGATCGAGATCACTCAGTCGACCGTCGAATTTAGGATCGGCAGCAACTTTCTGCCCTGGATGAGGCATGAGGAATCCTTGAACATCCGAAAAACAAGTGGAAATGTGTTTTCTGATCTCTCTAAGTTCTGGATGTTGGTTGGGAGAAGTCTGTAAACGTCTGTCAACTATAGTTTGACCTCCATCAAAGCCAAACTCCGCTTCGTAAGGATAGGACCAATCCCTTACCAGAAATACTAATCTTTGAAAAGGATACGAGTATGAATGACGGGAAGCTACGCGGCCGTACTCGGTGAACAACTGCAGATGCTGTAAATCATCTTCTTGGATGTTTTGAGATAAGTTGTAGATCTGCACAGAACACAGTAAGGTGGAGAGAGCGAAAACGACAGCGGATTCTCGCACAGTCGAGTACGAATCGAAAGCACCTTGAGTATCTAAAAGAACAACTCCTGCCTGTCGTCCGTCGCGAAGGCGAACATTAAATACTTCCGACCAGGTAAGCAAACCTGTTGTATCCCTCTCCGAACCTCCTTTCCACGAAAATCCGTCTAAAGGTTTATCTTCCTCGCCTAAATCTTTTAAACCGGATTTCAGGTAACGCAAGATGTAATCGAGTAAAAAAGATTTACCTTTGCGAAACGGCCCGGCGACACTGATAACCACCGCCAGTTCATCCTTATCACCTAAAACTTTTTCAACAGCTGCTTCGTCTAACTTAAACTTTCCTCCTGCGGCTTTTATCAAAAGATTCACAGGCCCTTCTGACATATTTTATACGTCATAGAATAGAGTATCTATTAAAGGATACATACGTATTTTATACACAAACAGGGCCATAAGATCTTTTATAAACTTTTATGACATGACAATGACATTAATTTTTAATATAATTTATTTGGTAAATATAAATTTCGACCGTAAGTTATTCTGTGCTCTTCCCCAAATCTTCCCACTTTCTGTGACTGGGAAGAGATCTCGTCACCCAAAAATCCTAGTTTGACCATCAATACCAAAGAAAGTACTCAGCTATTTATTTTTATTTGACCATCTCCACGGTTATAAGGAGAAATATGGAAGCATTATAAAAACTTATTGTGCATTCTTGTGTCATAAAATTATTACTCAAATTAAAACAGTATTTTTTATTTTTTATTTTTTTTTATTAGATTTTTTTTTTTTAATAGATAAAATTTCATTATTGTCTACTCTCTACTCCATGAAAGAAACATTTAAAATCTCTAACATATTATGAAAACCAGTTGAAAATGTTTCCTTTAAAATTACTGCTAAGCAATACGATTATACGATAAAAACTGGCTAAGCTTTTGGCGTTTAGAATTTCTTTTGTTTTCGATAAACGTTACTCGTAAATAACGTGGTAGTCACAGTGCCTGAGTGAGAGGCTATGATTTTTAAGACGTTAAGATAGAAATTATGAATTTTAAAATTCGAAATAAATAAATCTTATCTTCCGGAGGAGATTGCGTCAAAAGTTTATGTTAATCCTGACGTTCTGAACAAATTACAGGGATCATTATCAAGGGAGTTGCTCATGATAAGAATCATTGCGAGTGTGATGATGACAGTCATGGTGCCAGTTGCAAATTACTCTTATCAAATCAGGATTCACAAAATCTTTGACACTGTCTTTTTCGGAAGAGCTTGATTCAGGCCGCGGAAACATACACAACATAATTCTAAATTAATTTTTGAATTAATGTATGTATTTCAATTTGCAGGTGTAACAGTTTCGTTGCTCTACTTTTTCAGAAGCGTCGGAATACGAAAGGAGAGGAATATACGAGCTTTCCTGAATCCCACATGTATGCTCAAAGAAATAAGGGTCAACAAAACCTTTTTTCCATTCTGAAAGAAATAGGAAAGTAAGGCCAAAAAGAGATGACCAAAAGGAAGGGTTTTTTACGGTGTAAGAATTTTGAAAAAATAAAATATTTTATATAAAATATTATGATAGTTTTTTCGGTTTTATTTAATAAAAATTTAGGTTGGCAAGAATCAGTCAAAAATAAATAAAATAAAATTACCTAAATAAAATATTTTATTTCTAAATAAAATACTATTTCCTTGTCAAGGAATAAACAAGAATGCTAGTTTTTATATAAAATGTTCTGTCGGGGTCATGTACGCGGTTCAATACATGACTGAAACCTAGGTCTAAACCCACAAATCTAGTGTGTCGAATCCAATAGAAAGGTGTGATATCAAATCGAGTGGATGAGTACATAAAATATTGTTAAAACCCTGCACTTCTAACAATACGTCTCTGAGGCGTACATGTACATGCTGACTTTTCTTGATAGCTCTCGGTGCGCAAGCGCGCCAGCGATTAGTCCTTCTAGGTATGCTATCTCTGTTTTATTAACCTTCAGATCATGTCAAAGTCGGGTCTTTGCTGTGCTTTTTTACATTAGAAATTTACCATTTCTCTTAGTCTACTGTGCCTCAGGGGTATCGAACCTAACCATATCGAGCTTGTTGCCTTTAATTGGCATTTTATATTGTTCCTAATCAATTTTATTGCCATATTTATAAAGTGTGTACTTTATTTTTTTATCTATTCATTAGATTAGCATAATATAATTTCAGATTTAAATGCAGCAGGTGCTAGTGAGAAAAAATAAAAAATGCATATTTTGACCTGCTCTTTTCAGGTTAAAGGGTCAGTTTGGTAATAATAAGAGCACCTTTGAACCATTTTATCATACAAAGAAATGTTTCAAGTTCATAATTTTATCAGCATTTAAATCTTAGATGTGTATAAGTTGGTCTAATTTTAATGTAAGTCTGAGAGGCGTAGTGTTAGAAATAATGCACTATTTGACAGTGTTAGTAAGGCAGGGTTAACGATATTAACTATGATATCATAACCTCAATTTGTTTTCAGGTGAAAAGCTGTTTATTTTTCCTACTTCCTATTTCTTAAAGCCTCGACAAAACGAAGATTCAGAAAATAATATTTTCCCTTGCCGTGATCATACGAAGAGAAAATCCAGCAATATTGAGTGACGTCAGAGTTCATAAAGCCAGACAAAGCATCAAATGTTTGAACGACGCTGAGTCGAGGGTAGAAAGGGAATAAAAGACAACAAACACCTCACTGCGTTCCAAATTTCAACTTTTTTCCCTCTTTCTTTTTTCATCAAACGGTTCGTTTCAATAAAGCTTGACACTCCCGCAGTGGGCTGACAGCTTTCAATTGTCTTTCACCACCGCAAGACCTTCTTCTTCAACGGGGTGTTTTTCTTCATATAAGGAAAGAAGAACAAATAATAGAGTGACGAAAGGCCTACGGATTTTTTCTTCCAGCGAAATCAGAGAAGGTAAAATAATTCTTAGATAAAAATTGCATCCCAGGGTTAAACCTAATAATATAAAGGAAAAATAAAATAGTCTCTCCACTTAAATTAACTTTTTAATCGTCAAAGCAGCTTTCTGCCTTCATAAGGCCATCATCAGTGCCAGAATTAAGAAGAAATGAGTTACATAATAAGAAAAAGACGTGAAAGGTGAGTCTACTTCATGTCGGAATTGATAGGAGTCTCATGTATCACTAATGATGGCCTTATGAAGGCTGAAAGCTGCTTAGGCGATTAAAAAGTTAAATTAAGTGGAGAGACTATTTTATTTTCCCTTAAGATGACCTCCATAGACGCTCCCACATCTAACATAATAATATAAAGATCCCAGACAGATTGAATTGTTCTAAAAAGTTATCCTCAATGTAAAAAAAAATCTTAGTTTTATATTCATTCTTACGCCACTTCAAGAGTTCAATATGGAACTTCACTGCAGAAAAAACTTAGTAAAGGAGTCACGAGCAAGTGAATTTAAAAAATATATTATTGACCAAAAGTTTTCACTTCGTTTTGTTAAGGTGAACACCAGTTTCATCCTACAATTCTGAAATTCATAAATCAAATAAGAAAAATTTTGCATTAAGCAAACAATTTTTTTTTACCGAAGATAAAGATAACAACTAGAATTCATACTTTTTTTTAACATTCTTAAGAAAAAAGTAAGAAAGTAAACACTCTTAAAAAATTCAATTTCAATAAGGAAAGGACGAGAGAATTGTAGCCGGGAAGTTTGGCGACACTTTATGAGGACACCAAAATCGAAAATTTACTATGGAGGCTGCCGCCATACTTGGAGGAGGAAAACGTGGGTATTTTCTATTAGGGGCAGGAAGGCCCATGTCAAAACCTTCTGAACTACATTTCACTTTACAATATATAACAGCGATATAGACCTTTTTACCATACTCACCCAATATATAAACATAATTTAAAAGTATACCTATAAATTTTAATATTTTATTTACTCCAATGCCAACCTTTTACCTTTCCAATCCTTTTTACTTTGGTGGTAGAATGTAATTTAGATTTGGAATATTGCCATATTTTTCAGAAAAAAACTTGATGGAAAGAAAGTTTTTACAAAATGTACCCGATTTGTGAAAGTTATTATGTTTGTTAAAACATCACATTAATTTATATGTCATCTTTACCTTCGTAAAACCAGTTAATGTGTCTGAAAATTACTTAAAATCCGTCCTTGAGCGTCCAGTAATAATTATAAACAGTTTTAATCTCATCTATCTATATACCTATTAAAAAAAAATAACAACGTGGCTTTGATAGTGTGTATGTATAGTGCTGTTTTTAGGTTCATTCATTTTTGAGGTATCTGAAACAAATTTGGCACACATACTTATCATCTCCCTGGAAAAAATACTGGTATAGTTGCGTGTTTCGTCCTATAATATTCACTGATTTTCAAGATGGCGACTATTATGTGCTACTTCGAAGGCAAAATTCCCAAAAATCACCTATTAATCACTAAATCTCGAAAAATGTTTATTATAGAATCACGAATTTGGCTACAAAGCTTTCTTTTATTACGTGGGGCTTACATATGAAAGGATATTTTTAATCCATCAATTGTATTTAATAACTCGGCCATTTTCTATAAATTTTTAATAGTTACTATATCTCCCAAAAAATTGACCTAGAACCTTAAACATTTGTTGACATATAAGTACTCTAACCTTGGATTTTTTTCCGCAATTATAATTTAAAATGGTGGAGAAATTTGTATTATTTTTTAACCTAACTTAACTAGAACCTTAAAAAATCAGAGATGACAGAAGACAGACAACAGACAGACATTTTTTGACCTCAGAACGTATAAATCCATCAAAATTTCTAAATTGAATTATCGCGCCCTCACAATACTTTCTCTTTATATGAGAAAGTAAAAACCAACACTTTCATCGGGTTTTGTTTGGACATTTAATAGTAAATTCTTGATATATTTTAGTGCTTTACTAAACAATACAATAATAATAAATTAAAACATCATGAAAAAATACAGTCATATTTTTTATTTAGTTTAAATTTCTTGGTTATTCCTTATATACTTTACCTAGCAAGTTTTCGCTTGCGAGTTTAATGTAAGTGGAGACTATTGACATTTTCATGTTTAGGCTACGGAACATAACTCAAACTGCGTTACGTTACTTAAAATCTCAGAAAAGTGTAACAGAGAGTTAGAAAGCTATAGGAGGTGTGTCCAGTCTCCAGCTGTAGGGCCTTTCCCCTACCGCGCTTCGCAGAGCCGAAAAAAGTTCTATTGGTACCAGGGAAGTAGGTACTCGCAGGAGGTAGTCCTAGTTGCACTAGACGTTGTACTAGGCAAGAGGAAAAAAACGGACTCGAAGGTAACCGAGGACGTGACATGTAGTTCGGCTACTTTCGGGTCTCCCCCACTCTCTAGCCCTATAGCCCAGCGCTCTTCCACTACACTTTATAACCTTGAATCAAACTACCTACTACTAGTCTACCTAACACTAGTACTACCTACTAGTACTAATTAACATTAACAATTAACTAACATTAACAATCAAACTAGTTTTGATCTCCGAGTAGAGCACGTCTCAAAGCTTTCCTTATCTCTGTCTCTGTCACACTCTGTTTTTTCTCCCTCGTTCTTTATTCTCCCTTGGATTCCTCATTATAATAGTAAAGTCATTATAATTGCATTATAATTACTAATTTACTCATTATAATTGCAAAATTACATGAAAATATCTCACTGTCTTGCAGACTCGTATGCAAGCATTTATATTTTTTATTATTTTTCCTTCCCCACAAAAATATTGTAGCTAAAAATTATTTCTTTATCAGTGAATTTCAAGTTCAAGATTAACAAGTGGGCAAGAAATTGGTCTTATTATGACGTGTAGCTGTTAGTAAGTATAATTATCTAGAAGAAATAAAATGAGAAACCAGGTTTTAATGAGTACAGTAACCTTGCATCATTTCCCTAGGTAAAAGATAAACTATTTATAGAGTACTATTTCATACCAACCTAAGCAATTTATATAAGCTCCTCGTTGTTAAACTCACGTTTTTAAAACTACTTTGGAACTTTGCCATTCTTATCAGGGGTAAAGGTAGAGATGCACTTATTTTCACCAGTTTGCAGGAAATATCTTTTGAAAAAACTTTTTTCCAGACTTTTTATTTATTTAAACGCGATAACTAACGAAGTTTATCATCATGAGATCTGGTTTTTAAAACCCCTTATAAATTTTATAATTTTATAACTTGGTTAAATCTGGGGGTTTTCTATATAATTTGATGTATTTACAGGTAAACTGTTTATTTCTTGAGGCTAGTTTCTCATTTCGATCCAGTGTTTCCACAATCACGCTACTGTTACTAATAATCACCGATTCTTAAAAGCCTTTTTTTGCAGAGTAACGTAGTAAAGTTAAAATGGAAAAAAATTATCAACATTTGGTCGTCGCCGTCGTCGGGACACTACTCGATTATCTATTTATATAAAACTAAGAGTGACAGTGACTGACTGATTACTAATTCTCCTATTTCCCATTGACATAGAGATTTGAAATTTGGTGCATAAATCGAGTGTACCATAAATAGAAAAGTGCGAGAATTTTGATTTCGATATGTGTCCACTATATTGAATTATAGCCGCCATCTTGGATTTATTCATCAGTAATTCTCCTACTTCCCATTGACATAGAGATTTGAAATTTGGTACATAGATAGAGTGTACCATAAATAGAAAAGTAAGGCCATTTTTATTTCGATATATGGCCGCCATCTTGAATTACAGCCACCATCTTGAATTTATTCACATTCTATTGTCTCAGCTTCAAGTGGACATAGAGATCTGAAATTTGGTACATAGACTATGGTAGCTCAAATAGAAAATTAAATACACTTTACTTCAAAATATGGCCGCCATATTGGATTTAATCAGATACTATTATCTTAGCTTCCAGTGGATTTAAAGATCGTAAATTTGTTACATAGACTTATTGTAACTAAAATTTAAAAATTGAAGGTAGTATAAAATAGAATAATTGAAAATGCATAAAAAAAATAATACACCCTACTTTTACTAAAATACGAAATTACGTAACAATAAAGATATATTAATTATATTGTTTTAATTATTATTTACACACAGCGCCAACTTCTAGACTATATAGTATATAATCGAGTAGTTTCCCATGATTTCCTCCATAATTATCTCATTCTGAGATCCAATATAGTAACTTAGGTTCACGAATGATCTTAATTTTTTTTTTTTTTTTTTTTTAATTCATAGATCTTATTGATAACAAACTTAATAAATTGGCTCCTTTTATTACTTTTAAATATAAATAATTATTCTAAAAATGTATAGATGTTATATGCTTCAAAGAAATATCATTTAAATTTTAAAAGAAATAGTTTTACATAAATAATTTGGTAAGCTGTTTCTTCAGATGTTTTATAGAATAACCCTTCTATTAAAATTCTAATTATAACACAATGGTAGTCGGACATTATCTCATCAATAGAAAAATAAATAATTTATTATTTCACGAAAGGAGTAATAATTATTTTTAATTATGGCTTTTTCCTCTTCTATCTGGCTGTAAATAAAACGATTTTAATTGTTAAAATTAATTGAGATCCAAGTCAGTGAATCGAGGGAGTGGAAGAGTAGTGGGGGGAGGGAAGAGTGGAGATAATAATTGCAAATTATATTCAAAGAGGGCGCTTGAGGTTGGTTTTTCATTTGAAAGTTTAATAGCATTCAGATGAGTGAATTTTCACTCCCCTGGAAAACCTCGTGGGAAATTCCCATGAGAATGATTTCCATGAAGAATGGAAATGGAGTCTCTTAAAGCATTTGAGTATAGACTATGCAAGTGGATAAAAGATGAATGAGGAAATTCTGTTCCACTCCAAATTCATAGATAAAACAAATCAAGCTTTATAAATGCAATTTTCAATTCAATCGCCGATTTTTGTAGTGTTTGATTCAATAAATCATACAATTAAATAATTTAGCGATGATAATGCTTTTGCATGATAATGGTAAGTAATTTGATTATTTTTGAGGACTTATTTATTCATCGAGTTTAGAATTCAAAATTAATAAATTTAAATACAAATTTATTATTCTGCTTAACAAAATTTTAGTTCAGGGGCATATGTAATTCCGTGGGATTTTGAAAGAAGCAAGTATGAGATTGGTGGTGATGGATAAGGGGCTGTAGAATCATGTACACCCAGGTGTTTTGGTCCCAAGTGTGTCAGAACCGGTGTATGACGTCATATTTCTAAGATGGCCAAGACGATGATTTTATCTAGATTTTTGTGAGAACTTTTTTTATTCAGAACAAGACAAGGAACAAAAAACGTCCTTACAACAAATGTCGTAACTATTACCGTTTTAAAAATAAATGCATTTAAATGCAGAAAAATAAAAAAATAAGTGGAAATCAATACATAAACATAAGTGCTATAAAGGAAAATAATAACATGAATTTGAGTTTGAGCACTATACCATGTGCCCCAGAAGTTATTTGACAATTGGTATGCTGTGGCTGTGACAAGGGACGCTGTTCTGTCAATTGTAAATGCGGGCTCAATCGCTCAGGTGTTCAATGTAGTAACAATGAAAATTACGATCTAATGCAACTGTCGGACTCAGACGGTGACTCATAACTCAAAATCATGTTTTCATTTTCCTTTATAGAACTTATGTATATGTACTGATTTCCACTTATTTTTTTATTTTTCTGCATTTATTTTTAAAACGGTAATAGTTACGACATTTGTTGTAAGGACGTTTTTTGTTCCTTGTCTTGTTCTGAATAAAAAATGTTCTCACAAAATCTTGATAAAATCAACGTCTTGGCCATCTTGGAAATATGACGTCATCTACCGACTCGGACACACTTGGGACCAAAACACCCGGGTGTACATGATTCTACAGCTCATTACCTATCCATCGCCACCAATTTCATACTTGCATCTTTCAAAATCCCACGGACTTAGGTTTATTGACAAATGTCCCTACACTATTTTTGTACGAGACATACGTGATTAAATAAGATTTGCAATAATCTAATATACATTTGAAAATATAGGATCGAAATGGATCGTCGAAGTAAAAAAAAAATTTTAACCTGAAAAATTAGACGCACGCAAAATGTACTCATAAACATATCGTGCTTGTGAACATCAAACAAGAAAATATTTAAATAAATTACATCGTATATATTCCCCCTCTACTCTTTTGATACAATAAATTTAAATAGGAAGACCCAAATACAGTTGGAACCTTCTCTCCTGCTGTTGTTCCTTAAACTATAGTTATATAACAACCAGTTACAAATTATTTAGAGCTTACGGCTTTGTGAGATTTGTAGATGGGTTTTTGTTTCTTTAGATAATTTTGGGTGGGATTTGTAAATTATTTCTCTTTTTCCCGTCTGTAGAGATTTGAATCTTTATTGCCTTAAATTACGCGGTTTTACCATCCGACTACTCCTCTTTCTTAAAACATTGTTAATTCAAGAAATCACTGTAAAACATTTTTATCTATACCAAAAAAGTTGGTTAGAGCGTCTATACTGGAAATATAGGAGGCCCGTGGTTCGAATCCCGGCGCTGGAGTCTATTTTTCTCTGTCTGTCTCCGTTGTTAATAATAATAATACATAATTAGATTTAAATAAAAAATTTAAACTTTCCGTGGTATGAATACTACCAAAAAATTAAAAATAAATTTTTATCTATACTTTTTTCCACTCACCTCATTCTTATATAAAAGTGCAAAGTACATGTAGCAAAGGCACAACGTTTTATACACGGTGATGGAACTTCCTTTTTTAGAAAAAAATGCTTTTCCCTCGTCGATAACAACTTATATGAAAAGATAGACATCGGTAACTAACAAAGGAACTTTAATGTACTGTTTGCGCCACTTCGGGTGGCTCAAGGGGATTGAAACAAATATAGGAAATAATAAATATAAATGTGAACGCACTCACCGGTGATGGTTTGCAGCGTGCTTGAGAGGGGCCCCTCGACGCTTTCTCTCTTCACGCCGGGTTTTCCACGAAGATACGGTATGATATAAATAATAATAATGATAATAAGATAAATTATAAATAATATTACTTTAACAAACTGAAAAACACTTGACGTCGGTCAATAAAGATGGCGGTTAAAGAAGCCTCGAAAAGTTAGAAAAAATCACGCAGTCTACCACTCGATATCAGATCAGGAGGGTAACTAACGACAACACGTGACTCACTCAGTAAATCACGCTCACAGATAATAGATGACCAATGAAAATTACGGACATAGGTCATGAAGAACAAAATCAACAATGGAGAAAAAAAAAATCAAACAAATAATAGAGCTGGCGCTAACATGTACCTTTATCAAACTAATTGATTCTTATCGCCACTTTTTGCTTCTGAGCTTACCAATGGTAACGGAAGCTATGTGATTGTTCTGAAGAACGAAAATATTTGATGTCTTTCAGATATTTGCGTGAGAAATCCGTTTCAGAATTCAGGGAAAATTTTTGTTTCCTTTACTGTTAGTCGGTCTGTCAGTTGCTCAATTTACGAACTAACATATCTTAAAAACTAAAAGTCCGATTTTAATGCAATTTGTATGGTAGGTCATAATTAGCTCATTGTTGGTCCCATATAAGTTTCAACCTTCTACGCCTATTCGTATTTATTCAACATGCGCACAAGCATAAATTTATTTAAACCTGCATCTTCAAAAGTACCCATCTGATTTTAATGTAATTTGGATGGTTTGTCGAAAACAGACCACAGATAGGTCCGGATAAATTTCAACAGTCTGCGTTCTTCAATTTTTTAAATAGATAAAAAAATCGGGGGAAAGAATTAAACAAATTTGACAATAAACACGTTAAAACCAATAAAGTACGTGGATAGGATGCGAGGAAGCTATGTGCCACACCAATTAGCAGACTATTTATAAGACCCCAATTTTCTCTTTATCATTTTAAAATGGTTTTCTCTTTTTGTTATACAAATAAACGATCACAGATATATATATATATATATA
>KZ651043.1:1381117-1412934 GCA_001010745.2 Gerris buenoi
ATATATATATATATCTTGGAAGAAAATTGGTAGTTTATAATTGATGTTATGTATTTGGGTGGTAATTTTAGTCCAGGGTAATACCCAGAGTGTGTGATTACCGTTGGAAGCCATTACTGACTATACAAAGAGGTAGATCCAGGTGATTGATGTCCTTTAATGGAGAGCAAGAGGGCTTCACTCAAATACAGAGTGTAAATATCTCATTAAGGCTTACAGTCATGTTGTGGGATTTATGATAAATGTCCGAAGCTTGTGCAATTCGAGAATCATGTAGAAATGCGCTATACCAGTCCCCCAAAGGACCGAAGCGATTCTAACTGGCTGTCCCACGAGACTTTCTATATTAATGGTTTAAATCGATCTACAGTACTACGAATTTTAGGGCTACATGACGGCTGGACAGCTTTCAGGTATTTTAAGTCTCGTGGGACTAATATCAAAACACTAAACTTCAAATGGTGTAATGATTAGTTTTTATCTGGCCGAGTTAAACGTTTATATATACGCAGTAAAACCTGTGGATAAAGAGACAAACGATAGGACCGACCAAAAAATGCTACCTTGGGCAGGAGGTTAACATACCCAAAATGAGTTAAAAAAATGGTTTATTCTTGGTTTTTCTATAATGTTACACACATAAAGGGTGAAAAGGAAAGTTTACAGGAAAGACTCACACAATTTGAAAATAGATTAAAAATTAAAATAGACTGCCAAGTAGTGTGGCACATAGCTTCCTCGCATCCTATCATGTACTTTATTGTGATATTAACATTAACGTTATATTACTTTTAGTCCAGGAGATAGCGTGCAAAAAAATGTCTGACTAACATCAAGCTAGAAATTTGTATACAAGTCAATCTTTTAGCGCCTTTTAAGAATATGTGGTCGGCTAAGTTCGTCTGCGGGACATAGCTTGGCAATAGGCGTTTGAAAAAAACAAACTGGTGGAGAGCAGCCATGTCCCACCAATTATGGTGGACAGTATGATTTTCGTGATCCTGAGAACAGAATTAGTTAGTAGACCATAAATCAAGTCGATGTTATTTTCACACTTGATAGGTTACCTATTCAAATATTACAAAAAAATCAACGTTGTCTCCTGTCAAGGGATAAACTAACATCAACTTGATTTTAAGTCTACTAACTAATTCTGTACTCAGGATCATGAAAATCACATTATCCACCATCCTTGGTGAGACATGACCGCTCTCCGCCGGTTTGTTTTTTTCAAACGCCTACTTCCAAGCTATGTCCCGCAGACGAACTTGGCCGACCACGTATTCTTAAAAGGCGCTAAAAGATTGACTTGTATACAAAATTCTAGCTTGATGTTAGTCAGACATTTTTTTGCACGCTATCTCCTGGACTATTTATTGTTATATTGTTTATTATTTAAAAACTATTAAGAGTTTTTAGCGATCTTTAACACATCATAGGGTGTTGCTGTTAGTTTTACTAAACAATTGTACTTGAAAAAAATGATTGTCTCATTGAATAGATGAAGTTTGATTTTCTTCCCAATCTAAAATTCCAATTTTAAATTTGAAGTTCACGTTTACGCGAGCGTTGCGCGTGAACGCTTGAAAGGATAACGTTGACTAACGAACTCGTCCTGGGCATCAGTAAAATGAACATGTCTACCAAATTTCATCAAAATCGTTCGACATTTACTCAAGTTATCGTCACACGTTTCATGATTCGCAGACACACAGACCGACAGACAGACAGACACGGAACCAAAAATGTTCCCTGATGTCTGAAACGGATTTCTATCTTGGCATTTTTAAAATCGGAGACATAAAAGTTTTTCATTCTCAAAAGTGAACACAATGCACTAAGCTCGGAAGCAAAATAAAACCTTTCTGAAATATGATTAGTAAATATAGATTAATTCATACGAATGTAAAGTGGGGTTTTTATTGCAACAACTCGTATATGAGTTCTAAGAAATTAGATTAAAAATCAAATGTTTCAAAATTATTTTAGCTATTCTCACTAAAATATGATTCTTTTTTATTTATTTATTTTTTACTGAGGTTATTGTAACCGAAATAAATTGCCTTCAAGGAACCAAAAGAAGGTGGTTACTGGTCATAGGCAGATGTCACAATAATAAGCAGAAGAAAATGTACAGGAAGTATTGCATTTCTGAAAAAGTGGTCAATGTACGCGGGTTGTCACTTTAGCAGGTTTGGCTGTAATTTTAATATTGAAACAGAAGGATATGGATTTTATTCTACGAGCATATAGCTAAATATGAAGCAGATATCTACTAGTTGTTGTCTTTAAAATATAATTGTGATGAGGTAGGCTAAAATATTGAAGATATGCTCCAAATACAAAGACTTAAGGCTTGGTATGTAGGTGGCTCAGAATTTACGTCCTGCTTTAGGCAATAAAAAAATGGGACAACCCCCTTAACTGTAGTACCCACAACTAGCCCCGGAAGCTTTAAATTATTCTTTTAAATAAATATGGTGGTTTTTGGCAGGTAAAATGCTAAAGAAGACATCCGAATTGGGCTTTGAGAGGCCAAATCTATTCTATTGTCCACAGCTCGGCCGTGACGATTAATTTTTTTTTTTGGACAACAGCCATGGTCTCCTTAATATTTCCTAAAACGACTTATCACATGCGTTTTTTTGGTACTCTACACATAATTTTTTATCCCTGAATATTCCGTACCGCTTCCTGTTTTCCTTTATGAATGGTAGAAGGCAGAAATTATAGATTTGTACTTAGCTGAAGATAATTAACAATTCAACTTCATTATTTAGGTTTACGGAAATTTATAACGAAATATTAATCCTATTCTCTTCATCGATTAATTAAACAACATTATCCGCCCAAGCTTTCACGCGTAACGATCGCGTAAACAATAGGTTCGTTCCAACCCCTCTATTTGTACCGTCCTTTGTATTGTCTCGCGGATCGTTCGGGAATCGTTTAGGAGAGGTTTTATACGCATGCGCTAACATTGTACTGTAATAAAGTCATGTCAGGTTGGAACGGGTTTAGGACTATAATTCGCATTGTATTAAATACATTCAAGGAAACCTAACAGTTAGGGAACCTTCCTGTTGATATTTGTCACTATTGACATAACTGCGCATGTCATAGAAACATGGTATTGTCAGAAGATTGTTGAGACCGTAAAGTGAACGGGTTCGCAATCGATCCCTGTCCGGGTTGGAATAGTTTCGTGGACGGTACGAAACACTGTCACAAGTCGGCTTGTAATGGTTTTTATCCATTGCCCATGCCCGTGAAGATCCCGCGGACGGTACAATGCTTGGTTGGAACAAACCTAATACAACTGTAAAATTGGAATTTCAGGGCATTCTATCATCACCTATTCGATGAGAAGAACATTTTATTTAAATACAATTTTTTAGTAAAACAAACAGCGACACCGCTATGAAATTATCAAGATGGTTAAACTAATGATCTAAACGTTTAGTCCGCTTAAACTAAACTATTAATACGGACCTAAACGTTTAAAACAAAGAAAGCAATATTTTTACCGATATCTAGTTTTCTAAAGGCCCCCATACACGGTCAAACATTTTGCGCGGACATCATGTTTGTGCAAACATTTTGACCATGTATGGGGCTGCTTGATGTTTGCGCATACATGATTTTTTAACTAAAATTCCCCGACATCAGGTTTGCGCAAACATTTTGACCATGTATGGGGCTGTTTGATGTTTGCGCAGACATGATTTTTTAACTAAATTTCCCCGACATCAGGTTTGTGCAAACATTTTGACCATGTATGGGGCTGTTTGATGTTTGCGCAGACATGATTTTTTAACTAAATTTCCCCGACATCAGGTTTGCGCAAACATTTTGCACAAAATGTTTGATTGTGTATGGGGGCCTTAAAGTAACAATTTTAATACAACTTCATATACATCGTCTAAAGTTCAATTGAAACGGGCATGTAAAATATCAACTTAATACAGGCAGAACATTTGTTTGTAGTGAAGTGATACATTTTATAATAGTTGAAAAGGAATTGTCCTGAGCGTGTAGTTTTGGCTGGAATAGTAAGAATGCAGGGTGGTTTCCCCACTTCTTGACTCTATTACAATTATACTCGTTAACTATCAACTCATAATGATTATCCATTTTCTCAATATTAAGTACATATTCCTTTTACATCATTGCATCATTATAAATTAAATAAAAATGCAGCCATTTTAATTTAGTTTTAATTCCGCTATGTACAAGTAGTTAGAGTAGTATATCTTTTAATTATGTATATTTTTAACTCCGCCATGTAAAACTAGTTAGCATCGTATAGTTAGAAGTGTGATTTTAATTATTTTTAATGAATATCTACGTCTTACCGGGTGTCCCACGACACCAGACGTATTTTTATAAAAATTAAATCAACGTATTTCTCTAGATTAAATGTTGAATGTATTTATATTTTAACTAACGTATAACCGGTTGACGTATATATCAATTTTTATCACTTCTTGACTGATTTTGATTTTTTGTTATGAATTTCAAATCAAAGGTGATTGGAGAGGGGAGATTGAATAAATATATTGCTGATGTCGACATGTTTTCAATTAGAATTGAGGAGTGAGGGAATCATGTAATCCTTAGGAATTGAGGGGTGATGTCCGTAAAGGGAGGGGATGTCAAATTTCGGGCACGAAAAACTCGGTTGGAGGGCATGCGAAGCACACAAGTTCAGTTGATCCTATTAAAATTAAAACAATGGTGGAACAAGTTAAGCCTCAAAAACAGCTTTAGCAAAGCAGCTCGGGAGTAGGGGGCTTAACAAAAGCCCCATTTAATAACTGCGGAGGCGGAAGAAGTGGCAGAGTAGTCTACTTTAACCAAATTGGACTGACAATCCCTACATTCTATCCCCCCCCCAACTACAAGTAATATGGACATCCATTATATTAACAAATCAATAAATGGAGAGAGGATAAAAAACAGCTGATTAAATTATCTAATTTATCCAACTATACTTTATCAAATAAGAGAAAACAAATCTTGAAAGATAATAATCAAATTAAATTTTTCATTTGCTTCTAAAAAAAATGAAAAGCCTGATGAAAGCAACTTAGAACAGAAATAACAGTAATGTTGGCATCACTGAATTTTACATATGGAATAGTAGGTGCTCTCTTAAGAATTGATTTGCTTTTCCTAGAAATGTAAGTGTTCTATACAATAACAGGAATTAAGAGAGAAGCGATAAATCCCTGGAGAATTTCTGTATTCTCTACATGCAGAAAACTAGGTCACAGTAACAAAAATCCATCGCTCAATGTTAAAAACCACTAAATTATTACTTTAAATACAAAGATTCACTTACTCATTTACATGCAAGGAGAGAAATAAACCTCTTGTTTTTAGTTCAAATTTATTTAATGAGAGAAAGAGAAAAAAAAATCGTTGCCAATTAGTATGACACACAGCTTCCTCGCTTCCTATTACACAGACATTAATGATTTTATGCTTTTAAAACTATTATTGTTAGATTTAGTCAATTTTTCCTCCGTTTTAAAAATTTGTCAAAATTGGTGTGAACTCTATGAGCCTAACATTGTTAATTCTGTTAAATAAGTTCCATGATTAGTAGATCTTTAATTAAAAAAATAGTGGAGTGAATGGCTATACTGCAGCGTCATGTAAACATTGAACATCCATATTATTTTACTACGTTTTTATTAGCTTGCTTTCTTGTTTGTTTATTTGTTTGTCCAGTACACATCTTGCAATCCATTTCTAACTAACTTCACGAGTAGCTAGACATTTGAAACTTTTAGAATAGCTCAGAACACGAGGACAATGCATTATTTTAATACTTTTATCCATCTTTCAGTAAAATTTAATTCGTTTTCAGCAAATTGTGGTGTATGGAAAGTTAGTTCGGAAAAAATCCGCAAGTTATTTTATTTGTTTTGACATGTCCCATATTTACAATCTTCATTTTGACAGGTTTCAAATTTATGATTTATGGACAGAATATTTAAAAACGTAGTATATAAAAAGTTCTTTTTATCCTGCAATTATTTTTCATGAGTTGAAGTATCAATTTAGCAAAATTTAAAGAGCATAGACGAAAAATTAATCTGGGTCTAAATGCAGGTAACTTTCAACAAATCATCCAAATTTCATGAAAATCATATGAGTACTTTTAAAGGTAGAAATGTAAATAAATTTATGTTTGTACGCAAGTGGAAGTGAAACTTATGGGCGCAAAAGGTTGAAAATTATACGAATCCAACAATTGGATAATTATTATGACTTACGATCCAAATTTCATTTAAAATGTTGGTTGGAAAACATTAACTGACAGATGATAGACCTGGAATTAAAACTATTCCCTGATTTCTGAAACAGATTTCCGTCTTGGAATTTTTGAAATCCGGGACATCAAAAAATGTTTGTTATTTGAAACGATGAAATAGTTTCCATTACTTTCGGTGAGGAAGAAAACTAACAAGACATCTAATTAAATTGGTTTATAAGGAAGATAGTAAGGACATGAGGATAGAAATATAACTTCGTAGAATATAGGAGTTGTGGAAGGAAGACGTTGAAATTATAGTGGAACCCCATTCCTGGCTCCTTCAATATTACAGAGTGAAAGATGACAATGGCTTAAAATCAATACGATTCTAATAAGGCAAGTAGAAGAGAACTTTTAAAGCAAAATCTTGTAGTTGACACTACTTGCAGCTTTTATTGCATATTAGTGTAAACTCGTAATTCTATAGTTTGTTTACTCTCTGCTAAATGGCAGCAGTACACTGCACAATCATTATTATACATCATATTATCATCTAACTTCTTTCATACACTCATATTTATACATACATAATCTTCATACATGGATAATTGGATATCTCTTGTTTTACGTTTCAGATCATTGATTTACAGATCTTCTTTTTTTTTGGAAAGTTTCTTGAGCGGATCTTTCACCGAAGGATTCGTACAGTAAAAGATTCATTGCACTTAAACTCATAACTTGGATAGATTAAAATAGTTTGTAATTTTGTAAAATCATAAAACGTTTTGATTGTATTTCAGGTAAATGATTGATCATGAGATAATAAATCAGAGAAAACTTTGACAAACTATAAATGCATTGTAATTTTCATGTCTTTACGTTTCATTCTAGTGAGTGGATTCATCGTAAGTTTGGCACTTCTTTAGATTGTTACTCCCTTATGTTAAATTTATAAGGGGAGTAAAAATGTAAAGAAGGTGTACGGAATATTCTTTTTTAGACTGTTACTACCCTTATAAAAACAGAAGTGTGATATTCCTTTGTCCCAAAGTACATTGGACTAAACATCCCTTTTTCTTAATAGTTATTTAGTCAGTCTTTTCATTATAAAACTACTTAGGGGAGTAACAATCTAAAGAAGTACCGTAAGTTTTCTCCAAGAAATGTGTTAGAGAAAGTCAAGAATACGATGGATTTTACTTCATAGAGTGTGTAGGAAGGGAAAACTTAGGTACTTCTTTAGATTGAAAATCCCATTATAAATTTAACAAAGGGGAGTCAAAATCTAAAGAAGGTGCACCGAATGTTCTTCTATAGACTGTTATTTCCCGTATAAAAATAGAAGTGTGATATTGCTTTGACCCAAAGTACATTGGACTCAACATCCCTTTGTCTTAATAGTTCTTTAGTTAAAATTAATTAAATTCTAAAATTTAACAATCCATAGGGGAATAACAATCTGAAGAAGCACCAAAACTTGTACCTTTTATTTTTAATTTTATTGAATTTCACAACCATAAATTGTTAATGTAGGTGATGCTTATTCCATGTTTTTCGAACGTTGAATTACTTGATAAAGGTAATAATTAATTGATTATTCTTTTTGGAGTGAATGGTTCATAATATGAACAAACAAAACAAAATAACAAGTGAGTGAGAAAAGAAATAGCAAATTAAAACAATATTTATGATAAAGATTGATAAGTGTGTTGATTGATAATTAAATAATATGTGATCATATTTTACTCGATCTCGGGGCCACTCCCTCCTTAGGTTGCAAGGTGGGTTATTAGGGTTATTAGGGATAAATTGGGGAGAAAGGAGTTCTAATAAAGGATTGGGGTTATTTAATAAGGATTCGTGGAATTTATAGTAACTGGATGTAGATAGGTCACGAACGAAATGAATATTGAGATCATTGTGGGGGTGAGGCTGAATACATAAAATGGAGCATCTGTGATTTTGCAAAGGATATTTGATTGAAGAGTTTGTAGTTGACAGGAGTTTGAGGGCTTGGTGTTACCCCAAACCTCCAAACCATCTCTTAGAACTGAAGGATAAATAATAAACAATTAAAACACTGAGTTATTTAATTTATTATTACTTGTTTTGATTATTATTAAAAATTATTATTTACTTGTGTTATGTATATGAAACTAAATCCTCTCTTTTTGTTTGAAACTTGAGACTAGTTGAGTTTCAAGCATCCAATTTATTGAAACTTCTATAGTTAAGAAATATGATTAAATTTTCTTGAAATGTTATAGGTGGGTAATAAATTAAGTTCAATGTACATATAACACTTATTTCGGTCTACTTAGATACTATGAAAAATAATTGTATCTTTCTTAGAATTATATTATTAATTGTAGAAATGTATTTCGCAAATTCACCTTAAAACTTCAAAACTAATTTTCTAAACTTAATGTGAATCTCGCTCTAAAAAAGATCTGAGGTCTGAATTATTTTGGAATATAATCTTAATGTGATTAGGAACACCACAAAATAAAACATATAACCTCTTTTCTTTTTAAAGTTTATTAAAAATATGACTATTGATAGAAACATTAATAAAATTGATTTTAGGGAGAGATCGCCGAGGCTGAGTGGTAAGAGTTAAGGTGGAGATACATATGCCGTCAAATTGGAGAAGTAGATTGCATGCCAAAAGAGGGTATTTAGTATTTTCCAGTAACTGGCATACTAAGGATTTTTATTAAGTTTTTATCTGCTTGCTTGCCAGCTACAGTCGTGCCATTTAATTTTACTTATAAAATCCATTTTTTATAATTTTACTTATAAAAATGCCATTTAACATTTACACGTGCAAATAGCTTGAACGTGCAAGTAGCTAGTATGTTTATGTGCAAGCTACAGGCTTGTGTATCTCCACCTTTATCGACGACTCACCTTAGACCTAGTTCAAACCGACGTATCTAGTTTTAATCGCAGAGAGGTCAGACATGTTTAATAGTGATAATCACAGCACAGCGATTATATGAGAAAAATGGGGTCTGGGTAGCTCTCAGGTAAGAGTGGTTGGCTTGATCAATTAAATGGACAGCATCGGGCATGGTCAGAATATGGATAGGTGACCACTGAAACTGACACTGACACCACAGCTCTGGATTTAATTCCCGGACCTGGCCTCCCCTTTTACTCAATGTTCACCCATCTGCTCGAAATAGTTATAGCGGCCGTCAGGTTTCAGCTTGGAAAACCATGGTTGACACTAAGTTTGATATAAATCGAGGTGCGAGACATGGTTTACTCACTAGCACTCTACATAAATGTAAAGATTTGGTCTGGCGGGTTTGTTCAATTGACCCCCACCTCCTTCTGGTCTGCATCTTCGGGAGTAAAAGTGGCTGATACCTAATAGCTACATTCTTTAATAACCTATACCAACCTACTGATGTATTGTAAAAATAAATAGTAAATGAATAAGCATTGAATCTCCATTTCATGGAAAAGCATTGAATCATGAATATGCCTTTGGGCATTGAATTCATACATCTACATTTCAATGCTTTTCTATGAAGTTGAGAAAACCAGTATACAATTGTCTAATTTATATAGTAGATGGATTTCAATCTATTTTGATTACCATTTTTGCCTAGCTCTAATATTAGAATTTCTATCGGCGAAACATAGAACTACAATGAATACAAGTGAAAATCTGTCCTCCTATTATATTCTAACTTCCTAGCACGATATTTATACAAACGTCATATTTTGCAAGTCGTTAATTGAAACTTCAGCCCACCTTTCGTCAAAATATTGTACTAGAAATAAAAACCTATCGACGTCCTGTTAAATCCTAACTTCTTAGCACGATATTTCATAACATAACATTTTTCATGTCGTTTAAAAAAATCTTCTGTATCCCATAGTTAAAAAATATCCCTGTTAATAAAACTTTTTCCAAGATATATTAAAGTTTTTCTTTATGTTAAATTTTGGTCTCAGAACTGCGACGGTAAAGAATCAAAGTATAATATGTACTAGACTTATGATAGCAGTAGGAAAAAAAATGAAAAGTGGTTGCAATATCAAGATTATATGCAGAAGTTATATTGAACAATAAACGAAATATAATAACAATAGGATATTAAAATAACAATAGGACGAAATATCGCAAAAAACGTAGTTGGTGTTTTATTATACCCCTGAAGACCCAAGAAAGAATCACAAGTGAAGTAAAAATTACAGGGAAGTACTTGCGTCCAAGTACTTTTTAGGGTTTTGTAGATGATAAAGTATCCCCGTTATGTATTTATGATTTTTTTTTCTACGATCCCAAGAGTCCCGGGTTCGATTTCCCGAGGGGTCACAATGTTTTTTATCGGTAATAATGACAAGACTTTCATTTGATACCCAACTCAAAATTTTTAAAAAATAAAATTTTGGTAGCACCCCAAATTTTTGCGCACAAAATTGGCAATTTTTAAACATTTGGGATCAACTCCCGGAATTTTCATCGCCCAACAATAAGGCATTAGCATGAATTATTTAAAAATTTTAGCACCAGCCGATGTATAGTGGTTGGGGGGGGGGGATTTAATTTGGGTATGTTTTGATTTTTTCCCCCTATAAGGAATGCGAAATTTAAAAAAGCATATATATATATATTTGTGTTCTATTCTTCAGCAGCTTTCACTTGATACCCCACTCAAAAATTAAAAAAAATGTAAATTTTTGAGTTAACCACATTTTTTTGAATTGCGCATGCGCAAATCTAATTATGGACTTCTCTATATTTTTCCTGTGGTTGAGTCAAAAAGTTGCACCAGTGTTTCAAATTTCAGCACTTTCGCTTAAATGGTTCGGGCCCTATGAACCAAGAAGCGACGGACAGACGGACACATCACCCTCGGCATAAGGGTTTTGAGAAGTATCTACAAAACCCTAAAAAGGGGACTGCAACAAAAATGGATATGAGCTTGGCAGGTCAATTTAAGCCAAATTTCAACTCAAAGAAATATGACGTGATTAAGAAGTGGATGTGTTTTAAAAATCACTTTTTAATTGATGAACTGACACCAAAATAATGTTAACCAATGAACAATGATGATTAAGTATATTGCTTGATAATGTCCCAAAGTGGGGACGAAATATCGCATAAAACGTAGTTTTGGTGTTTTATTATACCCCTAAAGACCCAAGAAATAAAACTAAATTGAACAATAAAGTTTAAAATTCAATCAATGTTCTACTTTAACATTTAGTATCTGCTTATAAATTTAAAAACAGTCCAAAAAATCAAGAGAAACTATTTAGTAAGGACATCTAAGCAAGTTCATTCCATTCTCGAAACAGTAGCAACTAAGTTACGCCTCTGTAATATAGGGTTTATATCAAAGCAAACATACATCCTGCCTCTGGCATTCAGAGAAACTTATCTCTGCTACTGCTACAGTCTCAATCCAAAAGTTATTTATGTTCTAGCAGCATTACAGAGATAAATACTCAGTGTTAACTTTCTCCTGACTCAAGACGCCCAACTCGTAAGTTTTATTTCGGAAAAAATAGATAATTCTTCTTCACTTTTACTTGTGAGTTTGATTTGTTAGTTACCAAGCAATAAATCATAACATAGTACACAAAGATATATACGTACTAAGCTATGAATCAAATATAAACGTAATATTCAATTTTGATTAATTGTAGTTAGACAAAGAAAAGAAAAAAAACGGATTACTGTAAACATAAAGCAAATGTTAATATAAATTGACTAATCTCAAAATAAGTATGTTACGTTAAAGCGTTACAGCTTATAACAATAAATTACTGTACTACTATTTACTTCAAGGAGGGAAAAACTTGTCTAAAAATACTATTAGTCCAGGAGATAGCATGCAAAAAAGTGTTTGACTAACATCAAGCTAGAAATTTGTGTAGAAATGAATCTTTTAGTACCTTTTAAGAATATGTGGTCGGCTAATTTCGTCAGCGTGACATAGCTTGGCAATAGGCATTTGAACAGAACAAATCGGTAGATAGCGACCATGTCCCACCCATTATGGTGGGAAATGGAAATGTGATGTTCATGATCCTGAGTTCACAATAATAGTTAATAGACCAAAAATTAAGTTGATGTTAGTTTGTCACTTGATAGGCGATCACTTTGATTTGAAGTAATATTTGAATATGACCTATCAAGTGACGAACTAACATTAACTTGATTTTGAGTCTACTAACTAATTTTGTACTCAGGATCATGAAAATCACATTGTCCGCCACAATTGGTTGGTCATGGCCCATCTCCACCGCTTTGTTTTTTTCAAATGCCTATAGCCAAGCTGTGTCCCGCAGACGAACATAGCTGACCATATGTTCTTAAAACGCTCCAAAAGATTAACTTGTACACAAAAATCTAGATTGGTGTTAATCAGACACTTTTTTTTACATGCAATCTCCTGGACTATCAATAGTTATTTATCTCCTGGACTATATAAATTATAATGGAAAATATTAATTTTGATAACTACCGCATTGGAAGACAAATATTTGGAAATAAAAATATGTTTAAATAGTCAGAATAGAGTAATTTTGAAGAAAACCCCGAGTTCACATCGTATTTAGCCCTGCAACAATGTGAGGGCGCATATTAGAAGTGTGCCGTACAGCAGTACATTATATTTAAAAGTAAGCTTTTTGTGTGAGTTACTCAGTTGTTAATTGGCAATGAGTGTGTTCGGACTGTTTCTGAAGGTGGGTTCACAGCAAGCGGAGCTCAGCGCATACGGATTCATCTATGGCCCTTCTTGCAGCGGATACGCAACAACTTTTGCGTATCCGCTTTAAAACCATAATGAAACCTTTATTTCAAGTCCTCTTCTAATCTCTTAGGTTTCTATTTTAAACCCATTCTTTCAGTTTTAAAATAGTCTAGGGAAAATACGATTTGACCTGCGCAAAATTGTTTCACGAGCGATTCCAGTGGTATTCAACTAAACTAACCCTGCTTTGTAACATATCCAAAATCAGACAAAATCCGATCATGGGAAAGCACCTAAAAATCGAGTTAAAATTGGCGTTTTTTAATATTAAGGGTAATGAAAGCCCAGCCGTCCCATAACTGTTGGTTTATATATATTTCAAACAATTTAGAAAAATACATTTTAAATTAGGTTATAAGTTTCAAGTAATCTACTTTTATTATAGTTATAGGCTGGTCAAAATATCGAAATTCGCAAAGCGTGATGCAGGTCTCATTTTTTTATATGTTGTTCAGACCCGTTAGGGTAGTGTGATCCTAAGTTTGCAGCTTCGAAAAACCTATGCTTCCTGCGTAATACGTGAAAAACTGAAAAAAAAAAAAATCAAACTTATTTCAGTTTTTGCCATATTGCTCGTACACTATGGGTTGAGCGGTATTAGTCGTTATGACAATTTTAAAAGTACAGTAAATTTCCAGCAGCATAAGATCAACCAGAGCACTATACGACCAATAGGTTCCGAGATATGGCACTTCGAAAATTGGAATTTTTTTCCCCAAAAAACTATTGCTCTCGTTTCGGGGGAATATCGGCGTATAACTGTTAACCTACGAGAAAAGTCATAAAAAAAATGAAGTTGAAATAAATATAATTCGCTTCCTTTAAAGACCTTATGCAACTCTTTACGTCTAAAAGTCACGGAGATATGGCACTGCAAAAATTCCTATAATTTTCCAAAAAATGAAATTTTAAGTATTGCTCTCTTTTCGGGCCGAATATCGGCATAAAAACTCTCCCCTACGAGAAAAGTCATAAGAAAAGAAGTTGTAGTAAATTTAATTGGCTTTTATGCAAGCACAAAATGAAGCCTGTGGACAATACAATTCTGTTGCAATCGTAAAAAGAACACAAAAAGGTAAATTCTAATTTTTAAGAAATGAATATAAACCACTTTTTTAACATTTATTGGGCATGATTGGATGTTGTCTGATTTTGGATATGTTATAAAGCAAGGTTAGTTTAGTTGAAAACCACTTCAATCGCTCGTGAAACAATTTTGCGCAGGTTAAAGGGTATTTTTTTTTAGTTTTCCTAGACTAAAAGTAATTATTGTAATTTAGTAATTACATTGTATAATATTTTTTAAATATGGACTTCTACTATGATCACTATTTTGTTCATTTTCTACTTTACTTCAAGGGAGAGAATCATTGCGATATTTTTGTGCAAAACTAATTTTTATTCTATTTTTGCGTTTTTCTTAAGTTAGTTTGAATGATATATTATACTCGAATATTGATTTACCCTTCGCATTAAATGAAAAACAATAGTTCTGTATAAATTTATCAATCGAAAGAATCAAAGAAATCTGTGAAAGATCATAACATAAATTTAATATTGTCAATATCAATGCATTTACTTGCAGTGAAATGATGTTAGATGCATAGAATTTTAATAAAAGCAAAAGCGGAAATTGAACTGTTTAAAAAGTTTATTGTTAAATCACAAGAATACGTTCAACAGCGGAAATTATCCCTTCAGAAGTCAGAACAGTAGATAAACAAACAAATCAGCTAAAGCATAGCATGATTTAAGTACTTGATAGGAAGCGAGAAGGCTATGTGCTCTAATGGGTAGACTATTTTCCACAAACTTCCTCAGCATATTTTGAGAAAATGTGTTGCCTTCGTTAATAGTGTAATTACTTTATTGGGACCCATTTCTTAAAGTCATTTAATATAAAGTTTTAGAAGTTCTCACTGACTTAGAGTCTTCTCATAGTTGAGATATTATACTCTACAGTACTGCGTTATCGTACTAGAAGTGGAAAGAGGGTCTTCCCTTGTGGACCAACTCCAACTACGACTAAAACTTTTACCATTTATCAATCTTGTCCAACAAAAAATACACTTTCAGGAGTCAGAATCTACAAAAAAAAGTTACAGGCTTCGTGCCATTTACCTGTCTTACCTTGACACAACACAGGGGTCTAAATAGCAAATTACACTTCATGGTAATTTTGATAAATTGCCTTTTCACTTTTCGTCCTTTTTTTTTTGTTACATAACTCTATAAAGAATACCTCTTTATTTTTTGAAGAGATAGAAGTGACCGTGGAAATAATTTTGATAAGTTTTCCGTTTATAACAAGATTATTAATGTGAGTTTTTTTTCATAAGTTTTAAATATCTAATACATATATGTTAAATTTTTTTCTCCAGTAATTGAGTAATTATAGGGTAAAATGATTTAAAAAAGTCAACTCATTACTTGTTGCACTGGCTTTCCGGGACATAATCATGCCTAGGACATCATTAAGGTTGATACATTATTCTTATTTTATTTTTGGAACGAAGTTCCTTAAGGCATGTTCTGGGCCCGGGAGTGAAAATGACCGTCACGCAAAATCCGTCACGAAATCTACCGATAATGGCGATAACATGTGTAAAAGTTGACCGATTTAGTTGAAATTTGGTACACATGTTCATTTTACCAATGCCCAAGACAAGTTTGTTGGACAACGTTATCCACCCAAGCGTTCACGCGCAACGCTCGCATAAACTTAAGCTTCCAAAATGTTAAGACGGGAAAAAGTGTTATTAAGGAAGCCTGTTACTTGATTTGTTTTGTTATTTTTGTTGTATATGTCAAATGTCACTATTTCAATCTAACATTCTTTAACAATCATACTCTTTTAGATCAACAATCATATTTATTGTAGATGCTTGCTTTAATGATACAAATAACACTTTTCTATTAATTTTTCCTTAACTCTAGGTACAAACAGTTAGTTACTTTTAATTTTGTCTCTTTTCTAACCCGCCCATGCGTTCACGCGCAACACTCGCGTAAACGTAAGCGTCAAATTAAATTCTAACTTCATCTATTTAATGATATAAACAACTTTTATAAATAAAATATTTTAGTAAAACGAACACCGACACTGCTGTGAAGTGATAAAGATCGCTAAATTTATTAAAACGGACCAAAACGATTAAAATAAAGAAAACGACGATTTACCGATATCCTACGTTCTAACCTAACGATTTTAATGAAACTTTTTATACATCACCTATAGTACAATTGAAACAAGCATGTAAAATTTCAACCTGATACAAGCAAAAGATTTTGTGAGTTAATGATTTATATTTTATATTTTAATATTTAATTGGATTAATTTGCCGTCGGCGTTTGAGGGGGCAGTTCTTTTTTGTTCTTCAACCATCTGCTTTAACTATACATTTATCATTAACTTTTTTCTCAATATACAATAAATTAATTATTGAAAGACGCTCACTTCAAAGATAATAAAAAGCTTTTCATTTAATTTTGCCTTAACTCCGCTAGTAAAAATAGTTAGTTACTTATAATTTTGCCTCTTTTATAACTCCACCACGTATAAGTAGTTATTACTGTGATTTTATAATTTATATTTAATGAAAAGTGTAAGGAACTTCGTTCCTATCGGGTATTTTTTTTTAATCATATACATATGTAAAAACTAAATTCTTTAAAACCTTGAGATTAAAATTAAAATCAAAAGCAATAGTCATTTATGCTACCAGCAGCAAAATGGACTTTTGCTGACAAGTTAAGTTTTAGTTACGAGCTGAACAGCTGACAGGCTGAACAAATTTACTGGAGAGGCGAAGTCGAGGCTGGAAATTATCATGTTGACTGACGAAAATTTAATGGCAAATTTTAATTAACTGCTAAGCTGAAACCGATGCAGGTAATTAACAACCATTTGAAGGCTGAAAGCTACTTTGGTAATAATTAAATATTTTCAGTTTATATGGAGAGACTGTTTGTGTTATTCCTTTAGATGATCTCCATTTATGCTCCTAGATCTAGATTAGAAATTAAGGTGCAGTCGTTAAGTACTATATTCATATTATTATATTATTCAGTGTTTCAAAATAATTAAAATATAAAGTTAAGTGTTAAATGGACTCGAATTTGTAAGATTGTTATGGTAGATGAATGAGTTACTCCCTTTTTATTAGAATGGTAATTATTTTTGTTTGCATTTATATAATCCTTGTTCTGTTTCTTCAGGACCGTGTTGCATTGCAATGAAAAATTCAAAGCTAACCCTTCTCAACATTATCTATTCCTCCGAGCTGTTCCAGAGATTCCAATTTATTCCCCTTTTTATTGGGTATCTGTGACTGAAATCTGGGGGGGGAGGGGGGATAATTCAGACGACGAAGGTACGAAATACCCCTTAGAAAATCATAGAGAATTTCAAAACCGGAAGGCAGGATGCGGGGGGATGTTGAGAGATGTTTCTAATGAACTCCGTAGAATCAAGGGAGAGGTTCACCTTGGGGAAATCATGGAGGAAGAGGTTGTAGGGGGGTAAAGGGGGAAGGGAATGAAGGAAATTTCTATAAATTTCAACGCCGAGTTACCTCCTATCAAGGATTGGATGTTTCGTGAGTAAGGGTAGGAAGGTTCAAGCACATTGATTTCTGGATGCAAATCAGAATGGTCTCGCTGATCTCCTTTCCTCGTCCTTCTTGTCTCGTAGATTGGGTTTAGTTAGAATGCATAGGACATGGACCTGGGAACAAGGGAAATAGTTTCATCCAGGTCATGGAGAGAGAATACAAGGAATAATCGCGGCCTTATCTCGAAAGGGAAAATTCTCTACCAAGGATTTTATACGATTGGACAGAAGATACCTTTCGGTGTTATTGGTATCCTTTCTACTATTTGAGAAGAAAGCGCCCAATTAGGCAAAAGTTATTTTTTAAACCTCCATTTCTTTATCTTTAAATTTCACTCTTTATAGGTCAATTTATCAAGTTTTATTTTTTTAGTAAATTAATACACGTGGGCATCATTTTCAAACTTTAATAGTTACTCTTATAAACGTCCATTCTTTAGCAGATTATTATCGCTACTATAAACTTTTTTATAAAGTCCATCTCTATTTCACTTTACTTGAGGAAAAAATATATATTAGAGTTTATTTATCAAGAATACACGATTTTTCAACATTTTCTTTAAAGTAAACTTGTTCAAATTCAATTCCACCTGTAGTCTGAACTGCGAGACGTGACTTTGTGCAGTTTCTCTTTTGAATTTAAGCAGCCAGAGTCAATCGCCCAATAAAATAATTTAATCCACTTTTAAATGAATCATTACTTGATTTTTATAATACGGAGCATTCTATTTACCTTAATATAAAAAGAACAGAGAATATTTCCTGTGAGAACAATCCCTATTTTAAATTAAATGGTAAAATGCTAAACAAAAAGTATTCCATACATAAATCACTTTTGTTTTTTTACAAGCTTTTATTACCAACTACATGCAATGTAGTTGGTATGTATGTATGTATCGGTATGTACAGTCAAATCTTGCAACTGAATTTTAAAGCAGTTATCCTCAACCGATTGAATTGAAATGTTGCATACATGTTTAGTTTGGATGGCAATGCATGGTTAGCTAAGTGACGGTATTCGAAATCCAAAATGGTGGACTAATTATTTTTTAAGCACGACCATGATATGGGTATCTAATGAGCGGGTTTGCTGAGAAAAATACGAAAAATAAAATGCCTTCATTTTAAATCCAATATGGCGGATAACACAAGATAAAAGCTTGTTTTTAAAAATTATTTTTCTTTATTATTAATTTATGAAATTATTATTATTATAATTTATAATTGCACGATAAAAAGAACTTTTTGTATACTACGTTTTTAAATTTTCTGTCATAAATCATAAATTTGAAACCTGTCAAAATGAAGATTGTAAATGGGACATGTCAAAACAAATAAAATAACTTTTTATTTCTTATAGCGGATTTTTTCCGAACTAACTTTCCATACAGCAAAATTTTCTGAAAACGAATGAAATTCTACTGAAAAATGGCTAAAAGTAATAAAATAATGCATTGTCATCGTGTTCGGAGCTATTCTAAAAGTTTCAAATGTCTAGCTTCTCGGAAAGTTAGTTAAAAATCGGTTTTAAGATTTGTACTGGACAAACAAACAAACTAGAAAGCAAGCTAATAAAAACGTAGTAAAAAATTATCTGTTCTCACTGCTTTCAAAAATAATTATCAATGAGTCGAGTACTAATTTACTATATACTGACTTAAATTATTAATTTTCTTGATAGATCTTTAGGTGTAATTATAATTATTAATTATTATTCATAGAGAGACGTTTCGACCCTTAGAAAGTCATTATCAGACTTAATTTCTATTTTTCAGTTATATTGATGTCTTTAATAACTTAATATCAGGTAATTACTAATAAAAGTTAAAAATACCAATTATGATTATGATGGTAATACTTACAAAAGTTGTAATACAATAAGTCATTTTCTATCTCTGTAAAAGAGCGTCATAAATTAATATGTTAATAAATACTATTATTAACATTATTAAAAATGAAATTTTAAATTTAAATTATACATTATAACTCTATAGTCTATACAATAATAATTATAACAATTGTAATATTATCTGGTATATACGTTTTAATTATCAAACCTGAAGATTCATCTGCCATAATGACATTACAATTAAAAAGGTGCTGACTTCAACAGTGATGGTGCTGTATTCTATAATGACTTGCTAATTAAGACAAATGAATGTTAAAAATAAGTTGCTTTTTAAGTAAAAAGGAAATGAACAAAGAATCCGACTTTATTCTTATTCAAATAAAGGTTCAAAATAATATAGACGTTGTAGTCTTAATTAGGGAAAGCAATATACCTCTTAATATAGAAGGGATGACTTATGCTACGTAAAAATATCTGGAGAGAAACAAAATACAATTTTATTACCTGGTTTCGCATTATTTTTTAGGGTTTCGTTGGTAAAACCAAAAAAAACCTATTAGATGTCGTAGGTGGACCCTTTAAGGATAATGTGTAGGAAGAAATGCACTCTAATTGATGTCAACTCTTTTCGAGCCTAAAAATAACGATTTATTTATTGCAAGCATGACAAATAATATGGTTACAGTTAGATATTCGGCTGGTAATAGCCGAAACATCGCCAGAGTTGACATATATTAGGAGTATTCTTCTTACACATTACCCTTTATGGATCCGCCTACGACATCCAAATATTACAACAGGGTACACCTAGCGAAACCCTTTTAGTTTCGTTCCTGTGTCTGTGTGTCAATGACTTTTAAATCAAAAGCTATAAAAACATGTAGCTTTAGAGGTTGTATTATGTATTAAAAATCGTTTTGACGCGCACAAAGGAAAAATATAGCGAGCTCAAAATTATCAGCTGTTTAAAATTCAAAAAGGGATTTTAAAATTTTTTTTTTTAAATTTTTAGTGGGGGTATCAAATGAAAGGTATTGAAGAGTAGATTAATATAAAACACTTGGTGGAAAGTTGAAAAATGTTTAATTTTCCATATTTCTATGTCATTTTTTCCATCCATCATTAAAAAGACATTAACATTTTTCGTGCCCCTTCTCCCTAAAACTATATTTCAGCTGTTGAACTTAAATAATAATAAAAAAAAAATAAATAAAAAACTTGTGTAAATAGTATTATTTTCCACGCAATTTTTTTCAAAAAGCATCAACATCCCCCCGACCCGAAGCGAAGCTCTTACTACACTTTGGCTTTGCATTTGGTTGGACACATCGCACACTTGGAAGAAGAGTGTCACAACTCAAAAAACATAACTTTTCAGGAGAGCACTTTAAAGTTTTTAAAAAGTTTACACGTGTCAAACTGTATTATTTATTTATATAATCTTAAACTTTTTTTTTATTTTATTTTAATAATTATAGTTTTAACTTTCATTACATATTAAGATTTCATAAAATTTTTAATTACCTCTATTAATTTTTAATTATTAATTTAAAAAATACCCAAAAGTGTCGTTATTATTTTAAAAATAGTTTTAAAAATAAAAATATTTTAGACTAAGAAAGACACATTACCTAATAGTACAAAATAATACTATTATTTTTACCACTAATTTTGAAGATAGACTGAAACTTTTATAAATATGTCACTATTGTTGTAAAAAAAGTCTACTTTCCTTACAGGAAATATTGTTTCAAAAGCAAAAGTGCCACTCTTTCACTATCACCGCACTACCTTTCTCATTGACAACTTGACAACAACTATGTTATGTCTCTGTTCCGCCAACTTAATCTTGATATCACTGATAACTATAATGACACTACTGCTATCTAGTGGAAAACTATTAAAATAACGGCTTAGGACGTTGTTCTACCAAAAAGAGGTCGATTTTTTACACCTATTTTCAAAAAAATAAAAAAATAGAATTTTATGAGTTGTGTCACTTTTCTTCCAAGTGTGCGACATACTCTTTCTGAACGTCTGAACCGATCCGCACAAAATTCGGTCATAGTGACCAACCACAGGAAGGTACAAATTTGAAATGGTCCAAATTGTTAATTGATGTCAATCTTGCAAATTTAATGTTCAATACCAACAAACCCCTAAAAAATACGTAAAAATTCACGCAAAACCATGTTATTGTATCTTTATTTTAAACAAATAGTAGAAAGTATTTTTATCGAATTTACATGTATCATATTTCACTCAAAATAATATACACAAGGTGTTATTACTTTCTCTTTTACTGTTGTCCAACGTATGTCATTCAAATCTAGTTTTTCTTTATAAACAGTTTTTTGACACCTAAAAAACAGGCAATATGCAACATGTTTACTAAATGGGACCTGTCGTTTCCTTTTAAGAGTAATGCATCGCTGTCACTTAAATAGCGTAGCAATCTGTAAAACGTTACCACGACCGTGGTGTCGGTTTATGTTTGAAAATGGCGTTAGGTCGTAGGTGCTTATAACCATAATATGTATCGGGAAACCGAGCTCACTTCGGGTTCTAATCTAATACATAAATCCCCCTGAGTCTGGCCTTATCCACACCAGCGCACCCAAGTGTCAGTAAGAAGAATTATCGGTTCCGTTTCGATATTTACTGGCCTCAGACCTCAGACCTTCTCTCTTACCCTCACCTGTATAATTTACTCCGCTGTGAATTTCAGACGGGGGTAAATGGACGTCTTCCTGAAATATTTAAGGGACGTGCTAAACCCTTACATAAAGTATATTTCAAGGGAAAATCTCATCTTTTGTTATGAAAATAATTTATCTCAAAAGAATTGAATTAAGAACTCAAAAATGTAAGACTGCTATTTTAATAGGTAACGCATTGTGATAGCTCTGAAAACAATTCTTTTTTATGTTTCTGATTTCAAACACTTCTGGAAATAAATCCGTCAGAGACTCTATCTGGAGAATAGATCCTTCTTGGCCTATTAGTCCAGTCAATGAATGCTCAAAAAGGGGTGTAGAGGGAAATGGAAGGAACACAATTTTTGACTTTGGGAATTTGTTTGGACTAGTTAGGAGGTAAACATACTAAAAGTCCCCACTCCTAGGAGGTGAGCGGGGGAAGGGGGGGCACGTAGAAGGTCCCTAATTTCGGTTTTTCACTTATATCTCGGGAACTATGCGACCTAGCGATAAGACTATTCTATATAAAATTAAAGCTGACAAAATTTGCCACAAGATTGATTATATTAATTTTTTCGCTAACTCACATAGTTTTTGAGATATCCTAGCTCAAATGTCGCCAATTTTTAAAAAAATCATTTTTGCCTCAGGTTTTTTTCCTTATTTGACTAGCTAACGCTACGGCCCTTCATCCTACAAAATATTTATGAGGAAAAAAGTTATAAAGCATTAAATTTCCTTCAAGAATATGTATAATTTTACTATTTTATCTCTATCCGTTCAAAAGTTAAAGCAATTTTAACTTTATGATTAATTTAGAGATTTTGCAGAAAAACTTAACTTTCGTATTTTTAGCTATACCACATAGTCCAGTCAATATAGGTTTTTTCTTCGGAATAATATTAAGCCACGATTTTTTTTCACAGAGAGCTTTGTTATGTCATTGCAAATAATACCTGAAAAGTCCCCAACTTTTTTATGTACACTTCCCTCTTTTTTTGGGGGGAGGAGGGGGGTAAAATTTGAAGGACTTAAAATCAGCTACCTATGCAAGTGGGGTATCATTTTGTATGCATTTTTTAACGCTGAATCGATTAAAACAAGAATCAAGTCGATACGACCTTTAGTTTGGAAGATATAAGGGGTTTTATGAATAAAAAACTCAAATATTTTAATGTACACCTCCTAAAGTTATCACAAGATATTAATTTTCGATTTTTTCCCCCAGGGGCCTTCCTAAAAGTTGCCAATTGGCTAAAAAATAGTATTGATAAAGTTTTATCTCAAACTGATAACGTTAACTGTGCCTAATGTAGGTTGAAATTTAGCAAAAAAAATGAAAAATGGTAAATACCACTAAATTATAGTAAATCTATAAGTTTTGGCAAAAAAGTGGTGAGAATAAAACTTGAAGGCAACAAAATTTTCTATAAAATAAGACAAGAATCAGGTTTCTAGGATGAATAGGTTTCATTTAATGAAGAAAAAACGGTGATTTTTCCCTAAAAATCGCAGGTTTTTGCTAAATTTCAACCTACATTAGGCACAGTTAACGTTATCAGTTTGAGATAAAACTTTATCAATACTATTTTTTAGCCAATTGGCAACTTTTAGGAAGGCCCCTGGGGGAAAAAATCGAAAATTAATATCTTGTGATAACTTTAGGAGGTGTACATTAAAATATTTGAGTTTTTTATTCATAAAACCCCTTATATCTTCCAAACTAAAGGTCGTATCGACTTGATTCTTGTTTTAATCGATTCAGCGTTAAAAAATGCATACAAAATGATACCCCACTTGCATAGGTAGCTGATTTTAAGTCCTTCAAATTTTACCCCCCTCCTCCCCCCAAAAAAAGAGGGGAGTGTACATAAAAAAGTTGGGGACTTTTCAGGTATTATTTGCAATGACATAACAAAGCTCTCTGTGAAAAAAAATCGTGGCTTAATATTATTCCGAAGAAAAACCCTATATTGACTGGACTATGTGGTATAGCTAAAAATACGAAAGTTAAGTTTTTCTGCAAAATCTCTAAATTAATCATAAAGTTAAAATTGCTTTAACTTTTGAACGGATAGAGATAAAATAGTAAAATTATACATATTCTTGAAGGAAATTTAATGCTTTATAACTTTTTTCCTCATAAATATTTTGTAGGATGAAGGGCCGTAGAGTTAGCTAGTCAAATAAGGAAACAAACCTGAGGCAAAAATGATTTTTTTAAAAATTGGCGACATTTGAGCTAGGATATCTCAAAAACTATGTGAGATAGCGAAAAAATTAATATAATCAATCTTGTGGCAAATTTTGTCAGCTTTAATTTTATATAGAATAGTCTTATCGCTAGGTCGCATAGTTCCCGAGATATAAGTGAAAAACCGAAATTAGGGACCTTCTACGTGCCCCCCCTCCCCCCGCTCACCTCCTAGGAGTGGGGACTTTTAGTATGTTTACCTCCTAACTAGTCCAAACAAAGTCCCAAAGTCAAAAATTGTGTTCCTTCCATTTCCCTCTACAACTATTTATTGACTGGACTATATCGTTCTGTCCGACAACATTTTTCTGAACCGCACCATATCTTAAAAAACATATCCGATTTTGATGCAATTTTGATAATGCCTCATAATTAGCCCATTGTCATTAATTTCGACCGTATACACATATAATTTTCTTTTACGTGATGCGAGTACTTGATTTAAAAGTATTGATCCTATTTTGAAGAAATTAAGATGGTTTGTCGAAAGTACCTCACAGATAGCCCCGTATTAATTTCAACTACCTACGCAAATTTTATATTACTTGAAAATAAGTGTTGTCCCGCTGGGAATCGAAACCGATACAAATATTATATGACCACTTCTTCAATAATAGGATGCGAGGAAGCTATATGCTAGACTAATTGGCAGACTATTTTAATAAAACTCGTGACAAAGAAAAGACTGAACTATCATTCACAACAAGAAGGATTCATTTGTTAATGAGGAAATGAGCTTAAAGAGGGACTTTTATATGCTTATTTTTATGGAATGTAGTTTTATTTTTTTGTTGAAAAACAACATGTGGATCCAATTATGTAGTTATAAAAAAGGGTTTTGTTTCTCTATAAGAGCTAAAGTTTGTTGGGATGTAACAAATATAAGTCATACTGAGTTTTTTCCCGAAAGGCATTTAAAAAATAATGTTATAAAAGAAATAAAACTTACACTGCTGTAATTTTAGTCAGTTGGAGCGAATGTTTGGACGTGAAGTAGAGGGGAAACCCTGTCTTGAAAAGTCAAAAACTTTTCCGAAAAGGCAAAATCTCATATTAATTTGCAATGAAAAACTTTAACAAGTTGTTATAAGACAAGACATGTGTGAGAAATTTTAATGATTTAAAGTTTCCACTTTTCAAAGCCTATTTGAGGGTGCCGACGGCGGTACGGGAAGAAGCGCTCTCTAACGGCATCTGATACAAGTTTTAAAGGATTGCCTCACGCGTATCGCCTTGTGGAATTGCCTCACCTACTTATGTTATCCTTCTCTGAAAACTTTTCGCTCGGCAGAGTGAATACGATTTAATAAGGGAGTTGTGTCGGAAGAAGAAGAGGTGCAGAAGAAAAACAGGTTTATTTAAAACTTGTCCTGGAAAACTTTGTAACTTTTAAAAGTGACTTTAAATTAATGCTTCATACATTTTGCGGATTTTATGAAAAAAGTAACTGGAGATGAATTAATAATATGAATTAGGAATACATAGTGCAGAATTGCAGATAAAAAAAAATTATCTTCAATAAATAAGCGGATTAGATTTTTGTATTTTAATAGTCTTAATTTAATTACTGTACAGTTAAATAATAAAATGTGTTATGATCATTAATAATCTAGGATGATTGCTTGAATCAATCACTTGTAATAATATGTTTAGTTTGATCAAAAGTCTTTTGAAATTTAGTTGAGAATTAGCTTATCGGAAATTTGTATATAAATTAGCAATTCTCTAAAGGAGGGAGTCGGAATCGTCAGAGCTTGGTAGCTCAACTTCAATTCCAAATGCTTATCAGTTTGTTTAAATAATAATACTCTACATTATCTACACTTAATGTGACATGTAAATAAGCTGTCAAGCCTGGCTCCAGGCGATAGGCTTGTTAACACTAGTACAGATTGTCTACACTAGACATGTTGCACAACATGTCTATAGGTGGTCCAATGGACTGAATTTAGACATGATGCGCAAAATGTATTGTCTATAGACGCATACTGAGACCGCCTATTGTTTCGGCCTAGCATCTTAACTTAACTATCACATGATGCGCAAAGTGTATTGTCTATAGACGCATACCTACTGAGGTCGGTCTAGCGTCCTCACCTAAATTTATTTCTTAGTCAAGTTATTCTTGTCTATTTATCATGGTCGATATTACTACGTGTGGGGAATGAGTGTATACATGATTCTAATTTAAAGAGAACAAGCGTGAAAACGTAAACTTTGGTGGACGCATGAGGTTTTAGCAGAAGGACCTAGTTTAATGATTTATTATAGTTGATAGGAAGATGCCACAAATTTCCGAATTTTACCCGAATGACGCCAACTGATTTTGAAGAATATTGCTTCAAATGGTTGGAGGTCTTATCATGAAGCAGGATACAAAATTTAAGAAAAGTATTTCAGTCTAGGTTTTAAGAAACAAGTAGCGCCAGCTCAATGCAGTCCCGGGAATTTTTGCTAATCTATCAGCGTATAATATTAGTTTTTTCCCCCACACAAAAGTTTTTTTTGAAATATCGGGGGTTTTCGGATTTTTGAGGTTTAGATTTCCGGGGTTTTGCTGTATTTTCATTTAAAAAAATACGTCACACTAATTTCAATTTTAATCATTGCCATAATGATGAATAGATTAATAACTGTTATAGGACCAGACTAATGCATTTCTTTTATAAATCTGGCCTGGACTATTAATATTGTCGTTTATATGAAATAATAATTATTCAACTCAATTCAATAGTGCATCAGTTATGATCTATTTTATGTAAACTTTAACTCAAAAAATGGTCGCAGAAGCAGGCGATAGACCCAAGTCTCGACTCAGAAAGCGTCCACACTGTAGACACGTCGCGCAACGAGTCTACCGTTGCATCGTGTCTACCATTTCGAATGGAAAACCACAGATATGCGATTTTTGGTCTAGCAGCGAGACCGTAGACGCCGATTGTCTAGTCCTAGTCCATGTGTATACGATGTCTATAGACAAATCGCTAGACACAATCTCTGGGACCAAAATCACGTAACATGTCTACTAGTGTGGACTAGGCTTTAGCTGCCCTTACTTACATCCTTCCACATAAATAAATTGCTCTGCTGCCAATTAAATTCTAAAACTTTATATAGACAAAGATCCTTACTAAAGAAGGAAGGGAAACATTTTTAAGTGATTTGTGGAAAAAAAATATTTTAGAATTGTTTTCATTAATAAGTGAATACATCATAAGTGAAATGATGACTACCTGTCTTCAGAAGAAATGACGAGAATCGAAAAGATTCAAATAAAATTTACAAGAACATAATACATATAATGTAGGAAAACTTCTGGTCAATCAGCTTGAGAATGACCCAAAGAGGGCGTCGAAATATTGCAAAAGTGAGTTTTATTTCCTTAATGGACCCAACTACTGCAGCATAAAATAGGAGCTCAAATGGGACAAATTACCTTCCTCTTGGTTATAGGTTACAGGTTACCAAGGATTTGTTAATAGTTATAACCTGATTCAAAATAAATAAAGAAGGTAATTTGTCCCAATCTGAAGTTGTAAGCATGCGCAGTACGATTTTTTCTCCAATTTCTCTTGTCTCCATGGGGTCACTCTTTTGCGTTTAAACCCTACCTAACTTTCCATCCCCTTTATTCACATCCTTGGACGGGCGACATTCTCCAAAGCATTACCCCATTCTACTAAGGCATAATAGTATAAACCGTAGTTTTACTTTGGCATATTGTATACCAGTGTTTATCATTGAAATATACTACTCCATTTAGGTTTTGACCCAGTTTTTGTTTTGCAACAGTTTGTAGCATATTTTTATGCTAAATATCATGCCTTTATCTATGGCTTGAAGCTGTATTTCATGTTGACTTCAGGTCGTACAAACATAGTTGCACTCACTGCTTTTATTGTCGACTAACTTTTAACTATATGTATGTAAAATATTGAGCTCGCAAAATATTTTATTCTTTTGTTTATTTCCTCAAAAAAAGGTATAGTATAGGTATGTACAATACATATAGAAGGATTATATCAAGAGTTGCTATTTTTTCCATTTATTGAGAAGGTAAAACTTTAGAAATTACCTAAAAATATCGTCGTGCTCCTCTGTATTTTCGTCTCTCTCTCTTTGCTAAATATATTTTTAATTATGACAAACTGATGTGTTATCCCCTACTTCCCAGTCCCAAGTAAAGAATTCTGTCCCCCTCGCGCCATTTCTTTAATAGTCAATAAAATTAAAATAAATTTGAATAAAAAGGTCGTTTTAAACCCCTTCTTGGAGGCGGAGGGAGAACTGCTCTACTAATGGCCTAGGGTCCTATAACCTGATGGCCAAGAGAAGAAGAAAAAAACGGCCTTTTTACAACCTCAAAATCCTCACCCGCTTTTTCGCCTAGGAAATAAAAATGGGAGGTGGAAAAAACGGAAGCAATACATGTCAGAAAAAAAAGAAAAACAGCAATCTTTTATACTAGCTCAACCACCCCTTTCCCTGAATAACTGGGGTTACTACGCTATGAATTCTATAAAAGTTAGGTTACAGTTTTGTACTAAAGGGTTATAACTATAACCTAGCTGGGATTGTGGGAAGAACTATGCAGCCCAGGTTATGTTCCCACGCGTGTTTTAGTACTAGAAACTGTTTCCAGGGGGTATTTTTCTACGACTATAACTCCTATAATATTAGAATAGTTATGATGTAAGCGATTATTTATGGATAAATGTCGAGTTAATGTAAACGTTCTATCGTGTTGCGAGAGACAATATTTTTATTTTTATTTTTTAAGCTCACAGACTATTTTTTAAACTTTTTTTCAAAGATACACTTGTTTTAATCCACAAGTAGATTGCTTGTCTCCAAGTGTCTTGTTCTATTCTAAACTTTTAAAAACTTTAAAATCATTTTATCTACGATTGATACGTTATATAAACATTGTATCTCTTTAGATTCGTAGAAAGTGATTCTTTACACACCTGTATTAATTGCGCATGTGTGTCTCATAGTTTTGAACAATTCCTCTTTTTTTCCACTCTAGTGACGAAAAGAAGAAGAATTCCTCTTTTTTTCACTCTAGTGACGAAAAGAAGAAGAATTCCTCTTTTTTTCCACTCTAGTGACGAAAAGAAGAAGAATTATTCTTCAACTTTACACACGATTAGAGAGTTTGTTTACATTTAACATAACTAATTTGATGTTTATTTAATAAAAGTAACTGTTTGCATCGAGTTTTTTGTGAAAATCAATGAGTGATTTAAGTGTTTATGAAGAATATGAGGAGAATAATACGCCTTCCGAAATAATTAATTCGGCACAAAATACAACTAACGAATTGATGTCATCTTTATCAAAAGAGAAATACGAGCTTACATACAGGAAGTATATTATTTTTTCTGCATTTATAATTAAAATCTAACAATCGTAGATAAAGTACGGTACGCAACTCGTGCTAAAACGGCATTTTGCATGCGAGTGTGGTGTTTACACCCGAGCGACAGCGAGGGTAGTAAAACCACACGAGCAATGCAAAATGCTACTTTCCACACTTGACGCGTAATGTACTATAGTCTTGATGTTACAATTTCCTATATTCTACACCAATATTTATAGCAATAATGCTTATAAGAAAAAGTGAGTTATAACTTCCTTTTGCTTTCCTTACTTTTGTTTATTTATTTCTGTTTTCTTTTTACAACACTGACTTGCCTCTGGTTTAAATTATTGAGCTGAGCGAAACGAAGCTCTTATACTACACTTAGCGTTTTTTTCTGATGCATACTCCTCCTGAACGGCCAACCAATCTGCACAAAATTTGGCACGGTCATAGTGACTAACCACAGGAAGGTATAAATCTGAAATGGTCCAAATTGGTACACAGGGGTTCGAGGTACGGGGTACAAAAGTTTCCTCCAGAATGGCTGAACCGATCCACACGAAATTTGGCACGGTTAATGTGACCAACCTCAGGAAGGTATTAATCTGAAATGGTCCAAATTGGTACACAGGGGTACGGGGCACAAAAGTTAAAATAGTATATGCCCTTCAATATGCATGTCGTTGGTAAGCTCTTTAACAGTACATTTATTTTTGTATGTTAATTTTTGTCATATTTTCATTTATGAGGGGTCATTGGTAAAATAGGAAAATAAATAAATAAATAAATAAATAATAATAATATGATTAAAATGCACGCTCAGCTCAATATTGCAAGCATTGCGCACCTAGTATGTTAGGTTTTACAAATGTCAGGTTATAAACATTGTATAAAGATTCATTATAATTTTCTAATACTGACACACATCTAATAAAGACATGTTTATAAACAGAAAAGGTTGTTGTAGTTAAAAGTTAAGACTTTGTAGTTGTTTTTAAAGCTGATTAAATTCATACTGTATTGGACGGGTTTTATAATCTGCTTATTAAGTAGTATTTCTAGTAACTCTTTGAGGTCTATCGCTACCGACTATTCTCAGTAGTCTTACAAGTAAGTTCCTTAGGTTTGAAACTCTTAATTATTTCTGAGTAAGCTTACTTTCTTGATTCGGCGAAAACAGGTTGAAAATATTAAAATCTTTTTCTTGTTTCTTAACTATTAAAGTATAATTTAGTCTTCTGAATTTGTGTCTCGTTCTTGCTATACAAACTTTTACAGTTTAATTGGCAGCAGAGAAATTTATTTATGTTGGAAGGATGTAAGTAAGGACAGCTATAGCCTAGTCCGCACTAGTAGACATGTTACGCGAATTTGGTCTATAGACATCGTATACACATGGACTAGACAATAGGCGACTATAGTCTCGTTGGAATAAACATATTAAAAAGATTCACTATAATTTTCTAAAACTGACACACATCTACTAAAGACATGTTTATTTTTCTATCGATAACATGATTATACGGGTAGCTAGGAAACACGTAGGTTGTTGACAAATACAAAATTATACACTTAAAGCCTTGTCCAGACTGCCAAATAGAATAGAAGAAACGATTCGAGCATTGGTCTCTGCGCATGTCCAGTCTAAGATACGCAGGCGCACTTTAAACTTTAGTCAGTGCATGCGCAGACATCAATGCTTGGATTGCTTCCTCTGTTCGGTTCGGCAGTCTGGACAGAAAAATACACAGTAAAAAGTATTAAACTTTTAGACTAATTTTCCCTTAAATTTATACAAATGTCGAAATATCTTCAAAATAAGAAGTGCGTAAAAAGAAAAAAAAAATCAATAAATTTAAAAAGACCCTAGATACCCCCAGCAAAACAAATAAAGAAACATCAACAAATTGAGGAAAGAGCACCAGCAGCATTTTAAACCCCGTTTTTTTAAAATAAATTGGGGGGTCGGTTTTTTAAATAAATTGGGGGGG
>KZ651043.1:1419243-1433702 GCA_001010745.2 Gerris buenoi
CACTCTCCAAGCCTTCCCAATATTTCAACTCCCATTTGCGTGAAAACCATACGACGTACAAATAAATGTTATAGAAATAAATTGTAGGTTATTTTCTCCTTTTTATTTTACTAATAGTCCACTTTTTGCGTTAATGGATTGCTTTGCAAGTTATAAGCTGAAAACCAATAAAAAAAACTTTTTTTTTAGTAGTTTTTCGATGATTTCTCATATTTGCCGCGGGAAATTTTGTTGGACAACTTCAGATTCGTGTTCAGCACCCCAAAAAACATAAAGTAAACCACAAACAACAATTACACCAGAACTTTCCACTTTAAACTACCATTTGACTGGACTAAAAACTATGTAGGTATAATAACTATAAAAGGTCATAAGATTGAACTATTCAATAATATGTTAGATATATAATATTCATAATATGTCTAAAAAGCAAAACAGAAATTATTTACGCGAAAAACGCAGGAAAGTTATATGGCACACAAATTGGTAGACTAATTTTTTTTACCTTTCTACTGTTAAAAACATCAGAGTCATGTACGCTTGTAAATTAAATTACATGCGGACGATATTGATTATGCATGTATTTAAAATTCATTAAACATCAACATTTCTAAATGCTTTTATGAAATTATTACGAAATTCATGGAAGTGGAAAGGGGGCTTTTTTGCACAAAGAGGGTTTATTATGATACTAGAATGCAAAAGGAAAGGCTTTAGTGTACGATGCAGGTATGCTTCAGAACTTCCCAGCTTTACTAACCGTATTATATCCCCTGGTCTACAAGGTATCTCACCCATAAACTAGGGAGCCCTCTATCGCAACAATGGATTAATTGATTATTAAGGTCCCCTTTTAGGATTCCTGGCTTATATAATTCAGGGGGGTCGCTATTTAGCTTTGAAACGCTTATAATATATTGGCCTTTGATGGATCAATGTGTGTATGTGTGGGTGTAGGTTATAACATGCAACGCTTTCCAAGTATGTATTTGATCAAGGATGAAAGATTATATACACATTTATTTAAATTTATAATTTCATTAAAGGCACAACCATTACAAAAAATTGGTTTACAATGGCTAAACTCTACTATAGAAGATTATTTTATCGTAGTGCGAATTAGCTAAAAAAAAAAAAAAAACCATCCTTTTCTCGTTACGATCTATTTATTAAGTTCCTTTATTCTCTTGTATTTTTGAGCGATGTTATCTGACATCTAACTGAAGGAAGAGATTTATATTAATTCTTTGATGTTTAAATTAACTTATTACTTTTAAGGGCTTCTCCACTTAGCAGCAGTTACCCTATTCCCATCCTCCACGCAACGCGATCTAACCAGTATTTAGCCTGTAAGTTTCGGACCCTCATAGCTCCGGCCACACCTCCTCTCCAATTTGCTCTTAGACGTCCTCGTTTCCTTCGACCAGGCGGCGACCAATGCAATACCCGGTGAGGCCATCTTTCTTCTCTCGTCCTTTGAACGTGCACTGCCCATGCCCATACCACCGTAGAGAATGCTCCTCAATCTTTTCAACAGCTGATTGCTCAGCCTTCATCTGTTGCCTGATGTCCATTTAATTTCTTAAACGGTGCAACCTAGCTACTCTCAGAATCCTCCTTACTTCATCCATTTCAACAGCTTGCACGCTTGCTTTCTGCTTCTCTGTTAGTGTCCATACCTCTGCGCCATACTTAAGGATACTCTCTACCGTAGGTTATGCATGTAAGTATAACTTTCTTTGTTTCTCTTCTAAGATTTTTCTAAAAATTACTCCATTAAGACTTCTTATTGCTTTTCTTGCTTGAACAACTCTTGATGCGATATCCACTTCACAAGCTCTTGACTGTTGAATTAATGACACTTAATATTTACGAGTAAAACTGCCATCTGCTTTATTAACTCCTTTATTAACTCCTGCACAATTTTACTCTTTCCTCCGACAACCAGGTATTTAGTTTTCTCCATACTCCTACGTAAGTTAGTTTCTCATAAGCAGGTAGTTAAAAACTCATACGCAGGTAGTTAAATAATCATACGCAGGTAGTTAAATTAAATACCCTGTTTAATCGAGGTCTGAGGATTTCGTGGGCGTACTCCTTCAACCTCCGAAGAGTTTACCGCATAGGGTACTCGCCAGTAAGACCTACGATCCACTCGTGAATGTGTTGAGTGCTAAGTAATGAAATGATGAATGCAATTGTTTGGACTCAAAACGCCTAAATCCAACAAAATCTCAAAATCGAATGGTTATATCAGAATACTGTTCATTATATGCACTACGTTACTTAATTAATAAAATATAACATAGTTTAAGTTTCTGTGCCAGAAATAGTTTCGTAAAATGTTTCCCCTGCGGGAAAGCGAATCCGCATTCCATCGTCTGCTTTAAAAACTGTTTTCTCAGGAACTATATTCTTCCCAAGGAAAGGACGACATAGCAGAATTATTTAATTAAAATCGTCAGAACTTTTTTTTTTTTTTTTTTTTTTTTTTTTTTTTTGGAAAATAGCACCTCAAAATTTAGATGTCAAATTAATTTCTTCAGTTTACCACGGGATATAATCTTTTGCACGAGTTGCATACAATGGCAAAATGAAATGAAGAATGTGCACATAATACTTAAGTGTAAGATAAGTTAGCAATGAAGTGCTTTAATAATATAATAATAATGCGAAGTCTGAAATCATAATGCGACGAGCCTAGGGCGTGGTCGTTCTTATATAGACAAGGAGGCTCTGACGTGTGATTAAACTGTGAGTGTATGTGTCTGTCAGTGTTTCTAAGTATTGCTTGAGTCAGCAATCTATATTGATACATAACTCGCGAACTCACAATATTTTCACTTTATATATACTATGCACATGGGAAAGTAATCTTTAGAGAAAATACATGTAGACGAATCTACTGCAGTACGAATACAGTATTTATACAGAAAATCATTCTTGGAGCTAACAGGTGGTTAGAGGAAAAGACAAAGAGGAATTGAAGAGGTGGTTAAAAGAAAAAAATAAGAGGGTGAAAGATATAAAGGTAGTGTATTCCAGGTAATACAATTATATAAGATTGAGATGGGGAGAGGATTTTAAGAAACACCATAGGGGCGGTTCAACGGAGTTCCGTGAAATTTTGCCAATCCGCCAGTGTACTGTCTTAACTTTTTGTGAAATGATTAGCCGTTGCTCGAATTTCATGTTTGAACACAGCTTGTTTCCCTGGAAATCCCTTCTATACCTGCACCTGCGTAGTATATTTTGATTTAATTTATTTGATATTCGGACTGTGACAGAACTGTCTTTAAATATTGGTTTTTTAAGACTAAAAGCAGTTTCACATCTACTAGCACGTAACGTGGCAGACACGGCACACACACAAGTTTTCACACTACACAGACAACTCAGAAAGTTAAATACAAACGTTCCTACTACAAGCATGTTTAAAAACTTTTGAGTTGAAGAATTAGCTGTGGTAGAAATTTTACTTGAAGAAGAAGAAGGAAAGAAATTGCAAAAAAAAAAAACAGCGATGAAAGAACAGAACACCTGTTATCTGCCATCACTGTAGTCAGTAGTCATATAGGAAGGAATATCTGGCCTATATATAGGCTGTGGACTAAACTACTTGATGACACTAAAAACTTCGATTCAGAAATATAGAATACATAATGATTAGAACAATCTAAACTGAAAACAAGTGAATTCATTTAAATCAAATCAATATTTTAATTAAAAATCAAAATTGAATTTTAATATCTATCTATATAATTAAAAGAGTTTTGTAAACAAACGAGTTCAGAGTGAGAGTGACATACTTCACTGAGTGTGGAGTGCGTTAGGCGATACCCCCCTAGAAGAGGTTTGAGTCCGGGGGAGAAAAGTGACATAGTACTAACCGTGTAGACAGAGTAAGGGTGACATTATATTCGTCCGAGAAGAGAAAAACCTGTAAGGCGGGACAGAGAGTAGGTATATTGAAATGTCAGCGAGAAAAGGAAAGGAGATAGTAGTTGCGTCCTTCCCCACTACACCTCATCCACTATCTTACTTCCTTCACATATTCCATAACTATACTCATCTCTTCTCATACCATGTCGGCCGCTACCACGTCTTTTCGGGGGTTGGCGAGCGAAGCGAGTAGGGGGCGGAGGAGCCCTCTAGTTACATATTAACTTATTTAAAAAATAAAATTAAGTAAACAAACTTCCGATAATATTTTCCTTCAATTTCTCTTATTTTGAAGTCTATATTTAGTCTTTTGCAGTTGTTGTACTTGCAGCAACTTATTCGCCACTACTTTTACATGTCTGATCCCTATTAGACATGTAAACCCCCCCCCTTGGTTCGACATATTTCATTTAATTAACGTTATTTAATTAAATTACACTCAAGATTTAATTAATATGTTTAGCAATGTATTCATTAGGAAGGGTTCTCTGTTTAATTAACGATTTCCAACAAATTTCTTCAACCATTGAAGAGATTCGTGTGAAACAAACTTTATTAAAATTGAGAAGTTAGAAAGGCAGATAAACTGATTTTCAGGCCCCCCTTAATAATAATAAATAATAAACCAGGGATCCTTTTAGCCTAAAACTCGAATCTGATTATGAGATACCTTTATGCGACTAAAATGGAGTCGGATAAAGCATTAACTTCTTTAACTGACACGAAAAATTTATTATCAATTCCGTATTCATTCATTTCCGGTCAGCTGTTTTACTTCCGGGATAAAATATTTAATTATATCTTTCTTCCATAAATATGAAATAATAAACTGGTTTATTAAAAATAAATTTATAATAATACTCTTTATCAATTCACTTTGTGATCTTCTGAATTTTCCGCACAGACTTAAGCAAGTTCTAGACATTTAGAGAAATATTTCCTCTTATGACATTCATCTATAAAGAAAGTTCTAGACATTGAGAGAAATGCGGCCACTTATTAGCTTCATCTATAGAAAGTTCTAAACATTGAGAGAAATGCGGCCACTTATTAGCTTCATCTATAGAAAGTTCTAGACATTGAGAGAAATGCGGCCACTTATTAGCTTCATCTATAGAAAGTTCTTGGCATTGAGAGAAATCCTGGTACATATGAGCTTCATCTTTAATAATATAAGTGATTCATCTTTAATAATATAATTCTAGACATTGAGGGAAATGCTGCCACTTATGAGCTTCAACTATAAAAAGTTCTAGATATTTAGAGAAATGCTGCTACATATGAGCTTCATCTTTAATAACTTAAAGACAATGATAGAAATGCTGCCACTTATGAGCTTCATCTATAATAATTTCTAGACATTTAGAGAAATGCTGCCACTTATGAGCTTTGTATTAATTTCTAGACATAGAGAGAAATGCGGCCTCATACGTACACATAACCTCATTCACACATTGTTTTATCTTATACCTCTTCGTTTTTTCCCCCTCTACCCAAAAAACCGCAGTATGTACTGATATATTTCAAACAGGCCGCAGTATTTTTTAAACAGGCTATCCCATAAAATAGGATTTAAAAGGAATCTTCCTATTTTACTGCCGAATATAGTATTTCACGGCTTTTCATTGAAAACGGGTAATAGAAACCTTTAAGCAACTAATATATACATATACACCCTTTTTATTTTAGTTTTTTAAGTCTCTAACTCTTTAAGAGTTCAACTACATCTTGGATAACATACAGCATAAAGCTCTTAGGTATAAAGGTATAAGGTATCTGTGAAAATAAGTATATTTCCTGATAAAACCGTGTTTTGGTTACGGTCCCATCAAAGATATCAGTAATTATTCTCAAAATATATACTACAGACGATAATTTAAAGCTGTAAAAAAGTGCAAAATCCTCAATGTGACTATTGGCATATAAATACTGTATTGGCAAATAAAATGACATGATTCAATAAAATTAAACAGCGGTTTCAAACGCTGTAAACACTATGTGTAGCTATAAATTGATTTATGCGGATAAAGCAGTTACTATATTTAAACGTTGTGTAGCGTTTAAGTTGAAAAATGTTATTTTTATTTAAATAGAATCTGCTATTCTATACTTCTCAGTCACTATAAATATAACCTGACAATAATTTATAGATCGATAATATATTGTTATTTTATGCGAAAAAAAGGTAATGGTATAGGGCCATTAGAACAATGTCTACTGTAACACCCTCTTTTACAATCTAAAATCAAATTCATTGTACCTCAATTTTTTACATCCTTTTTTATACGGACAACCATTTTCAGCAATTGTTATTTTTACCCTTTCCCTTTTTTTTATGTGACAGGGTTTTGGATTAAGTCATTAATAAAAGTCAGTCATTGTTCTAAAACTTTCACACATATAGGCAACATAACTCGGAAGCAAAATTACAAGTTTAAAACAATATACAACGAGAAACTTCAATTACACCCAAACAGGTCTAGACTAGTTTTATTGTTTTATTAAAATAAGAATGTTTTGTGTTTGTTTTTATTAAATTGAAAAAAGTGTGTTTGTTATATAATAAATCAAACAAGTAAGGCGCGCTTCACGTAAGTACGTGAGGCGATAATCGCCGGTTTCTGTACGATTAAGTTTAAATATTAAAAGTAATAGTTGCATATTCTTTTTCTACATTTCAAGACCTTTAAATTTATGTATAACAAACATGCCATGGTAACTAAAACATTTTTTTTTAGTCGCCCGCCATATTGGCCGCCATCTTGAAAATATTACGTGTGTTATTTTAATAGTTGCATATTCTTTTTCTACACTTCAAGACCTTTAAATTAATGTATAACATGCCATGGTAACTACAAACTTTTTTTTTAGTCACCCGCCATATTGGCCAGGCCATCTTGGAAATATTAAGTGCAAAAACTCCAAAATTTGTCCAGTTGTCTAAAATGCCGAGATGTACCTGTGTGTCAAATTTCATGTTTCTATAGCTAGTAGTTTATGAATTGAAACAAGCCAACGGACAGACATACAGACAGACAGACAGATCCGTTATATAAGGTATCATTTTTAATTTGTTCAGAAACCTAAAAGATATGGAATTTGTGTAGATGAAATCTAGAATCAAGCACATTCTTATCACTGTTGTTGAAATGAATCCTAATATAAACCAATAATAATTGATTAAAACTCACTTGTAACAATGAGCATACATGGTCATTTTGGCTGTTAGATAAATTGTAGTTTAGTATCTACTTCTATAACAACATATATAAGATATTATGCTCTTATGTACGTACTTAAAGTTTAGTGAGTTCTAATATACATTAAAATGCATTAACTTACTTACATCTTTGGAGGTAAAGTCCACCCAATAATTATGGTCTCCTCAGCGACCCAAATACTCCTCCATAGCTTCATAAGGTTTAAGCTGCCAAAGATGTATTCTACATCACCAAACCATCGAAGACGATACGTGCCTCTTTATCTAACTCCAATATAGGTTGGCCGTTCATCGTCTTTTTTTCACTGTGGCAACTATAACTGGCTAATCTAACATGGAATGTCCTGATCTGCCACTGATTTCAACACCTTAAACAAGGTCAGAAATTGGGAACGTCAGAGAGGATTCAAGGAGTCTGTCCTTACACAAAATATAACAAAAATATATATGTACATGTGTTTTAAATGTGTCTGTAAAAATGTATATGTGTATGTATGTATGTAAATAAGTAATATGTAAAATATTACTTATTTTATTTAATTTTTTCACAGCAGCTTTGCCTTATGTAATATGGAACTTCACATCCTTTAAGACAAGGGGCAATCTTGAAAAAAACAAGATAACTTATTGTTCACATATAGATTACTATACTGACTTTATCTGAAAGTGCCTACAGCCGGCCATTCACGTTGTAGTATTCCTGACAGCTATTCTATACAGGTAAACCGGATCGTGTGAGCTATTAAATTATGACATAACTGCACATTTATGATAGCACACACGCTCTGGTTCACCTGTTCAGGTTTATCTGTCAGGTATACCACAATTAGCATGGTTCACCTGTTCAGGTTTATCTGTCAGGTATACCACAATAAGCATGGTTCACCTGTTAAGGTTAATTTGTCAGGTATACCACAACGTATTTGTGGTATACCTGACAGATTAACCTCACCTGATATGGCCGGCTTAAGCAGATTTTTTTTTTATTTTTATGGGCTATAATGAGATCTACTTTATTAAAATATTCGATATATTTCTGCCACATGTAACATGTAATCCGGAATACAGAAAATTATTTAAAAGCCCAAACTATTAATAGTGCTGTGGTTATTTATAAAATAGCTAGTTAAGCAATCCTGTGATATACATATTAAACATAAATAAAATTTATAAATTAACAAAAAAAAAAAAAAAAAAAAACTAAAAAAACTTATCAGTATAAACAAGCCCCTGGTAGGTGGGTTTTTAAAAAAATCTTATTTTTCAAAGCTATTTTTTTGGTGTGTGTGTGGGGGGGTAGCGCCCCTTCATTCAAAGCTAAAATTAATTTCTCCATTTAACTTTGAGATATGATTTTTCTAAACTAATATTCCAAATTTCAGTGAAATTAGCCCAGTAGTTTAGGCTCTACGAATCTGCAAAGATTCTGCAGAACGATATTTTTTTTAAATAAACTTTTTTTTTTGGACTCAGGTCACTTTAAAACGTGTAAATACATTAAGATATGAAAAATCGAATTTTCGCAACATCGCAATACTTTCTTATTATAATACACGTATATAATATGCTCCCCGACGGGGAATTAAACCCCGGTCTCCCGCGTGATAGGCGGGGATACTTACCACTATACTACCGAGGATATTGGACTGGACACCTTGGGACTACAAGAGGAGCAGAGGAAGACCGAAGATGAGATGGGATGAGAATATGAGGATCTGCTGTGGCGGAGTAACATGGAAGAGAGTAGCTCTACAAAGAGAAGAATGGAAAAGGATGGGAATGGTCTTTAGCGAGGTTTGGCTCCATAAGTAGAAAAATAATAATAAGACAAATAAGTAGAAAATTAGATATGCGGTGTAAATAGTCTGGTCAACTATATGTTGACTATCTGTTCATAATATTTATTACATTTTGTATAAAAAAAAAAACTATTTATCTTTACTATTTATTAAAATTTTGTTACTGTTTATGTTATTGAATTTTAGTTAATATTTATTTAATTTATTCATTTAAAGAATGCATTCTTTTACCGCATGGTAATGTTGTTATTGTTGGTTGTTTAAGTTAATCTTTTAAATGTTGTTTATAGTTAGCATGTTAATGTTGTTATTGTTGGTTGTTTAAGTTAATCTTTTAAATGTTGTTTATAGTTAGCATGTTAATGTTATTATTGTTATCGAAAACAGTTTCATTATTTTTTCTCTTCTCTCGTTCTAATATATTATGGAACTGCTGTGTAACTATTAAAAGAGATATATGAAAGATTAGAATTATATTAAAAAGTACCTATGTATAGTAAAAATAGTAAATATTTATAGGAGAGTATGCGTAAATGTGAGTATATATATATTCTANAAAAAAAAAAAAAAAAAAAAAAAAAAAAAAAACCCATGATGGGTACCACGGCTACGTGCCGATTTGATGTAAAAAATCAATAAATGGTATTATTATTATTATTATTATTATTATTATTATAATATGCATATAAAAAAGTAAAAACGTATAAAATAATAATCATAAAGAAATAACTTCTTTTTTTATTAAAAAAAAAATGTCACAATTAATTATTTTCAGGTAAAGAAAGTTTTTAATAATCGTATTCTAAAAATACAATACAATAATTAAATTTTTTGTCTATTAATTATTTACAGAGTCTTACCATTTTAAAAGTAAAAAAAAATCCTTTGTGTAATGGGTCGCTTGATTACTGAGATAAATCACATTACGTAATGACATTCTACTCATTTTTTTTAATTACTTTCTTGTTTATATGTGTATGATGTCATGCGTATAATAATTACGCAATGTTATGTATTATGTATTCTTTTTTAAGCACTTTTTTTCTATGGTTGAGGGGTTGAGTTTAAAATTGAAAAGGGTGGGTACGCCATTTTTTTTTTTTTTTAAGGGAGAAAAACAGCTTATTTCTGAACCGACAGTAAGGGTGTCAGGTGTGGACAAGCTGGCATATCTAGCAAGAACAGAATGCTAATTTTTTTTTGCAGACCCCCATACCCTTGGCTATTATTTCAACCCGTTTAATTTCCCCCATCTACAATTTTTGGGCTAGTCTTCCCCCGTCCAGTGTTTCCGAAACGTGAAATTTTTAATTAGAAATTTCCTTAACATGCAAGTCAGTTACATTTGTTCCAGGGTTGCTTTTTTTTCTAAAGGGGGCTCAAAATGAGTCGTTGGTTAGTTTGAGACCATCTAGATGAGAAAGAGCAAGATGGGTAAACCCTCAAAATGAGAGCTCACGTTCTCCCATATTACCTTATTTGTATTAAGTTTTTTGCCTGCTTTAAACTGCTTAAAGGTTTGCTCTAAATGTAAAAAAAAAAAATTAGGGTTAATTCTAACAAGTATGTTAGTAATATAAATAAGGGTTATTTTACTACGTTTTTATTAGCTTGCTTTCTTGTTTGTTTGTTTGTCCTGTTAAATCTTGCAATCGATTTTTAACTAACTTCCAGAGTAGCTAGACATTTGAAACTTTTAGACTAGCTGAGAACATGATGAAAATGCATTATTTTAATACTTTCAGCCATCTTTCAGCAAAATTTAATTCGTTTTCAGCTAATTGTGCTATATGGAAAGTTAGTTCGGAAAAAATCCGCAAGTTATTTTATTTGTTTTGACAGATTTCAAATTTATGATTTATGACTTATAATTTACAAGCTTTTATTTAATTTGCAATATTTTAATGTATGCATGTTCGGGTCAAATCTTGCAGCCGAACTTTAAAGCAGTTATCCACAACCGATTGAATTTTAATTTGGCATACACGTGTAGTTTGGATGACAATGATACATGGTTAGGTAAGTGACGTCATTCTAAATCCAATATGATGGACAGGCCTAGATGTTGGACTAGTTATTTTTTAAGCACGCCCATGAATTGATATAAATATTAAATAAATTATAGGTGTTGATGAGTAGAATACGAATAAAAGCTTGTTTTGATTTTTTTTTCCGGGGGGCTTTTACACCCAAAGATGCAGGCCTCTTAGGTGGGCCCATACATCAAATCCGGGTTAGGGACCGAAATCTTCCCACTTGTGTGAAAATTTGGTCGGTAACAATGTCTCCCCTCCCGGTTGTATTACAACCAGGAGTGTCATCATCATGGTTTCTAGGCCGTAACCTGGTGGTGCCACTCTTTTGAGAAGCTTCTCATTTATTTAAACAATGCTGGGTTGACATTGAGCGGGGGACCCGGTCCGGGAATTGAACCCAGAGCTGTGGTTAGAAGCGTTTACCCATCCATCTACTAACCCTGCTCGATGCTGCTTAACTTGCGTTATCACAAGGCAAGCGCGCTAGCCTCTGAGCCACCCAGGCCCCAATTATTGTTTTTATTTTTTTTTTTTAAATAAAATTATTTGATAAACACATCCTACTTACAAAGTAATAAGTTTTTGAGGTATTCCAGTTTTGTTATAAACTTGAATTATTCTTAAAATTATGAGACCCAATATCGAAAAATATCAATTCTTTAGATGTTTCTAAAAGTTCAAAATTAGTTTATCTCTGTCACTCTTGGGAAATGAATTGAGGCAACAGTTTTTGATTTTCACCGCACAGTCAGGAATCCCTTTATAAAGAGGGTTTTTCAGCTTTATAGAAAATGATCCCTGAGCTGGAATCTCTCTCTCTCTCCCCCCCCCCCTCTCTCTCTCTCTCTGTCTGTCTCTCTCTCTCTGAAATCATCCCATTAGTTAACTAGACATTCCTCTCTCGGACTCTGAAAACTTTGTTTTGATTCTCCCTTTTCCTTGCTTCATTCCACTGGTACTCTCTCTCTGTCAACTTGGCTCAACTAATTAATCCTTCCTCGGGGGGGTTTGATACTCGGGGTACTATCATAATAATTTCGCTCCCCTGGCTAATATTCTATTAGAGCTGACACAATCTGAGAGACGATGTTTGGGAAGCTTTTGGCTCGGAACCAGATTGGAACTGGGGGAGAGGGTTTTTCGAAAACAAAATTCGAGGAAGCCGGCTTCCCCTCTCGTACACCCCTAACATAATAACATTATCAATTAGAAATAACACTTTGAAAATTATGAGAAAGAGTAAGTGAGTATAAGAGAGAAAGAGTTCGACTGACTAATATAATTCTTTTACCGTAGTAGCGCGAACATAGCTCTCACAACACTCTCAACTAAAAACCCATTACAGGGATAAAACTTGGAGGGGAACGCGCGACGAGCACCATCTTTAACACCCATCAATTCCTACTATACACCGATCCTACAACGATATCTTTATTTCCCGATTTACTTTATTTATTTCTAATTCTCACAATGCCAGCAGTTTTTAGCAAGTAGGGAAGCCTTTAAGGAGTTTTGATATAACTAAGGTGCACTCAGGAGACTTTTTGACCTCAGACAGTTTTCAGGCTTATACAGTATATAGGAGTGCGAATACTAGAGGCAAAGACAGGTGCAAGGCAAAAGATTCCTCCAGCCGATAAATCCCTGTCAGATATATGTCTGCTCGCAGACTGTTATGCACAAATCAAATAACAATTTCCACGAGATCCATTTTGCTGGGTACAAGATATGCGACTGTCTTGCATCCAGTGTGCAAGGCTGCTGCAACACAAGTATGATACGGTGTTGCTGTTTTAAAACGGTGAAACTTATAGTCCTAAATTCGGTAAATGTTACACCAGTGCAATGTTAGGTGCATTCGTATAAAACCTACCCATAGATCTCCGAACGATTCGCGGGATAATACAAAGGATGCTTAAAATAGAGGGATTGGAACAAACCTAATGTAGCCGGATATGCGCCAAGATCGGCTAGCACCTTAGGTTACCTTAGGTTTTGTACATGAAAGACATTCATTAAAAACCCAATGAACCGAATGAAGATGGTTTTATAGATAGGTAATCTGAGAGATATTTACTACGGTGTTTCCCTTATTCCTAATAGTTTCAGACAATACAATTCTAAAGGAATCAATATTTTAGGTTTCTGTACAAAGTACAAAAAGAAACCTTATATAACGGCTCTGTCTGTCCGTCTGTCCGTTGGTGTCGTTTGTCCGTTGGCTTGTTTCAATTAATAAACTACAATAGCTAGAAACATAAAATTTGGCACACAGGTGTCGGCATTTGATGCAACTGGGCGCATTTTGGAGTTTCTACACTTAATATTTTCAAGATGGCGGCCAATATGGCGGGTGACTAAAAAAAAAGTTTTTAGTTACCATGGCTTGTTATACATCAATTTAAAGGTCTTGACGTGTAGAAAAAGAATATGCAACTGTAACACCTGATAATTTTAACTAAGTTGTACAGAAACCGGCGATTATCGCCTCACGTACTTACGTGAAGCGCGCCTTACTTGTTTTCTTATTTAAAGGTCGTAGAGATAGACTTTGTTACATGGTCGTCTAAATCCAACCTGTTTAACCTATAAAACTAATGCACTATGAAATAATTAAATGCTGATAGTAATTGATTTAGACGGTGACTGGTTTTGTTACAATCATTTGATTATTTTGTTGCAAAAGAAGTGAACCAGATAAAACATTATATATATAAGTTGAAATTGAGCGTATATAGTGAGTTATTATTGAGAAGGAAGGCTCACATTGTATTAATACATAAGCATTATTGCAGGCTCGTTAGAGAGTGAAACAAAACATGCTGTTTTGTGTTATTCACAGAGTGTAAACAAGCAATGCATGCCAGTAAGGGTGGATTGAAAGAGGGGTGGAAGGGATGAACTATATGCACCACATGGTGTTTAGTCGTACAACAAATGAAAATTGGTCCCATGAGGTTGCTTTACTACGATATATATCCGCCGGTTATTATTTGATGAAAATGAGTTGCCACTGGAAAATTCAAAACCCCCGAAAAGAGTAAAGTGTGAGGGGGGGGGAGTACAGAGGTAATGGTTTTCACTTTGGAAACCATACTGAAAATATTCAAAATACATTTTATACAAAACAAGAGAGCAGTTCAATTCGATTCTAGCTTAAATTTTACCCCTGAATAATCTGATAAATAGATGAGGTGGGGGTTTACCCACTTCTAACTTTTTCCCGTTAATGTTCACTCAATAACGAATAATAATTATACATATTTATATACATTGTATTTATTGGTAAAATATAAACATTCTCATATAATCTCGGTCACAGATCCCAGAAACCTTTTGTTTTCAATTTTCAACATTTAGGGAAAACGGCTCATATCATTAGATTTCTATTTAAATAGACTGCATTTTAAAATTTTTATAAATTTGGAGCTAAAATTTTTTTTTTTTTTTTTTTTTTTTTTA
>KZ651043.1:1441660-1452643 GCA_001010745.2 Gerris buenoi
CGGGACCTCTGTTTACCGTACTCGGTCTAGTTCTGTTGCCGTGAAACGGGAGATCGATTCTTCTCTGTCGTAACTGATACATATTCCCGAATCCAAGCTTTAAATCTTATCCTACAAATCTACAGAGCCAAATATTCACGGCAACAGAACTAGCACCTGTACGGTAAACAGAGGTCCCGTGGTTCGATTCCCGGTGCGGGGGTGTATTTTTCTCTGTATGTCTCCCGTAGTTATTGATAATTGTAATTAGGATTATTTAAAAAATAATTATACTAATTAATATAAATTTGAAATGGCTATTTTTACCTATTGTAATAACCTAATGTTGAACGATCTTAAAATAAAGGTATAAAGAGTATTTTTAAAAATTAAACAGGTAATTAAAATTGGCTTATCAATTAAGGAATGTTAAATTTTTACAGGTTATATTATGCCAAATTAAGAAAATTAAATTCTAAAATGAAAAGTAGCTTAATTGGATTCATAAAGAAGGGATTATTATTAATCTTGAATTAATTCCGAGTTAAATTGCTTGGTTTAAACTTGGAAGTACTTCAAATTATATCCACGAGTAGCTGGGTTTAAAAAAAAATGTCAAAAGGCATAATTTTGGGATTTTTCGACCTCTCATGTGGCCACTCAAGCTAAAGTAATTATAAATATAACTTTTTAATATCATACATAAATTTAAACTTGTTTATAATATTAATATTTTATTTTATTAATAAATATGTAAATGCAAAATTATAGAAGAATTAATATTTTAAAAGCAGGTTCAATCAGGTAACTTATTCTCGAAGGTAAATGCCATGAAATTTTGAAAAAATAGATTAATTTTAACCTATAGTATATGTTTTAGATGTTTAACTAAATTAGCTTTTGGACGCTGATATCTATCTAAAATTCAATATGTGAGCATTTTTACACAATTTAAAATGATTTTACTGATAATAATAACTACATTTTAGCACGACGCAATGCAGTATAATAATACACAAACCCACACCACTTTTTAGGTTCCTAAATTATGAAGTAATAAATAGTGTAAAAAAATTGTTAGATGCTGTTCAGTTTTCAAAATTGCCACAGCTATTTTAAATATTTCAAATAAAGGCGGGGACACAGTAAAGTATTCGCCCCGAATGAGCATGTATTCGCCCCCGAATGAGCATGTATTCGCCCCCGAATGAGCATGTTTTCGCCCCCGAATGAGCATGTATTCGCCCCCGAAGCATGCGTTCGCTCCGATTTGCGTAGAAATAGACTGGGCGAGCCGAACGGAAACGCATGCTCATCCGGAGCGAATGCTCAAGTGTATACCCGCCTTAAGATCACAAAATAATAGGCTTTGACAGGTTTTGTTTGTGGATATTGAAGAAGGGATTACTACATATGAAATATAGAATAGTACGTTTAATTCATTCTTAAACTATCTTTTATCTATTGTTGTGATCTATGTAGTGAGCACTGTCCAAACCAAGATTTGGTTTTACGGACATATCGCCCGAATCTCCAAAGACATGTGTTGCCCTTCTAACGGATGGATTCAGTAATATTAATGCGTTTGGCAGAAGGATAAACAAGGCATTTGAGTTTTCATAGTTACATTTAATTATTATTAAATATTTTATCAAAATTACTTCTCTCTAGCGGGGAATCGAACCTGGCTTTTCACCGTCCTGTGTGCTAAATTTAATTAAAATCGACCTTATAGTTTAGGGTCTACAGACGAAGTGTCTGGACAGACACTTTTTTGACTAAGGGGACCTCAAAACGTATAAACCCACCAAAATCAAATTAGTGTTCCATGACAATACTTTCTCTTTACATGTACTACGTATATAAGAAAGTAGAAAATGTCGGTAGTTGCGACGTCTCATGAAGTATACGAGGACAAATACATTATTTATTACTATTACTATACCTACTCATATTTATTATTGACTCTTGACAGCGCGGGAAAATAAAACAAAATGTAGAGGGAAGCAAATGAGAGCAAGGGACCAACTTGTCAAATAAAAATTTCACTGGCCCCACCCGTTCCATAGCCCTAGTGGTTTTTTTTTTGTTGTTGGCCAATCTAAGAGTCAAAAGTCAATACTAATTATAAAAATTACTAGTAGTAATTGTATGTATTTAATTGTAAGAATTACTAGTAGTAGCGTTATGCGTTATCCCCTCCAAGTATTGAAGGTATGGAGTATAGAGTGGTATCTTATGTGGTGTGTCACTTCACTAGGACTTAGCAACTTTATCTATACTACCACACATCCCCTCTGCGTCACAATAGTAACCACTCCTGGAGATTAAACAATAAGTTCCGCCTCGAATCACCATTATATTATAAATCCGGTTATTGTCATTAGTGTTATCTTAACATTATAAGATATTCCACAAAGTAATCCCTTAACTTTAACTTTAGGGTCAGGTTATAAGTTATACTTAAAGTGAAGTAACAAATTTTATAAACACAGTTTTGTTTTAAGGTTTTACATTCCAACTATACTGGATTAAAATATCTTTCAACATAATCCATAAAAATCAAATAAATACTAAAAACATATTAGATGCAGAGAATACTAAAAGAACAGCACTGGCAATCCACACTATATCCATTTTATCCTCTCTGCCTTGTATATCTGAAGAAAACCAAGCATAAAGCTTGTTATGTGTCGTAGATTTCTTCCAACATTGCAAGTAAACAAATTTCCTTGACCTTGTTTACGTTTAATGCAATCTCTGCTACCCTCTAAATAACTACTCCTTAATAGAATAGAAAATTTACCATAAGGGTGCCATATTTCTAATTAGGCTATTCAATTTAATGGAAATTATGGCTTAAATATATATTGCTTAAGAAAGTTAAAAGACAATATTTTGTTAAGAACCCGCGGGAGTGAGCTGTGTTAACCACTTCTCTCCACAGAGAATGATCAATAATTTTCAGCCTTTTGTTTATTTTAAGAGTGACAGGAAACGCCCATATTGTTCCTCCTTCTATTTTGACAAAAGGTTGGCCATTTTGAGACTAAAAATAAACAAAAAAGTTGTTGAATATTAAGCTAAGCGGACAGTGAGGGCAAAGCAGTCTGCAGACTGTTTTGCCCCCAGTGTGCGCCTAGCCTAGCCTTATTTTCTTTTATTTATCAGTTAACGAAAATATGGGAAAATTGAGAAAGGATTTTAATTAGAATTAATTTTTGCTTCCGAGCTTGCTTAAGGTAACGTAAGCTAAGTGATCGCTCTAAAGATTTAAAAATGTGTAGGTCTCTGATGTTAAAAGTTCCAAGACAGAAATCCGTTTCAGACATCAGGGAACATTTTTGGTTCCGTGGTTGTCTGTCGGTCGGTCTGTGTGTGATAACTTTATTAAATGTCAACCGATTTTGATGAAATTTTGCAGACATGTTCATTATACCCATGCCCAGGACTAATTCGTTGGACAATATTTTCCGTCCAAGCGTTCGCGCGCAGCGCTCGCGTAAATATGAACTTCAAAATGAAAATTGGAATTTTTGGTCGGGAAACAAATCAAAATTCATCTATTTAATGAGGCAACTTTTTTTTCAAACACAATTTTTTAGTAAAACCAACAGAGACACCGATATGAAGTGTTAAAGACCCTTAAAACTATTAATAGTTTTTACACAATTAACAAGAATAAAGCAATATAACGTTAATGTTAATATAACAATAAAGTACATGATAGGATGCGAGGAGCTATACGCCACACTAATTGACAGTCTCTGTTACTTTCTTATGATGTCAACGCACTGACAAACATTTGGCTATTTAATATAAGATACATTTATACTGGAGTCACTATAGATACTTATTTACACAGATCAAATTCTTTTAAAATTACTTTTATAATGATACTATACTAATGTGAAAGAAATATGAGGTTTTAAACATTCGAATTTATATTAATGGTTTATGTAATAAGTGTAAAAGTATAAAACTAAAACCTAAAATTAAACAGGATTTTTTAGCTTGTTAGACTTTTGACTATTAAAAATTTAATCAAAAACATATAAATGTGTATGTTGTCTGTAGAAGTAAGAAAGTAGGTTTACTCGAGTTAAAGAAGAAAGACTTGATACCTTGAGTCTTGGGAGTCTGAGTCTTATTTTGCCTTAAGGGCTGAAACATCATTATGTTGAATGGAGTGGAATCTTTTGTTGTTACGCTAAAGGCATCATCTTCGCTTTTCTCTCGCTGCTACTTCATTTTCTCGTGTTTTTTCCCTTTGCTCTGTATATAAGGGAACCTCAGGGGTAGGTTAGGAAGGGAAACTAGCATTGCTTCCACGCTATTACATCTTACAGACTTAGTGAATCACGAAAATACCCTGCCACTAATAAAACTCCACTAGTTCAAATTTGTGATCTTCCTTCACATATATAAGTAACAACGTTTTAAACAAAAGCAATGTGGAAAAAGTTGTTCCACTTTCAGGATTTACTTTTTTTACTTATGAGTTCTTGCTTTTTGTTATAGGTTATTGTATAATGATTGTTTATAAGATTAAATTTAAATTAGCAACCGTTAATTTAAATAATTAACGATGTAAGTATATTTTATCTACGATTGATACGTAATATAAAAATTGTATCTAAATCGAATCTGTTTAGATTCATAGAAAGTGATTCTTTACGCACCTGTATTAATTGCGCATGCGTGTCTCATAGTTTTGAAGAATTCCTCTTCTTTGCGCCTCTAGCGCCAAAAAGAAGAAGAATTCTTCAACTTTACACACGATTAGCGAGTTTGTTTACATTTAACATAACTAATTTGATGTTTATTTAATAAAAGTAACTGTTTGTATCGAGTTTTTTTGTGAAAATCAATGAGTGATTTAAGTGATTATGATGAATATGAGGGGAATAATACGCCTTCCGAAATAATTAATTCGGCACAAAATACAACTAACGAATTGATGTAATCTTTATCAAAAGAGAAATACGAGCTTACATACAGGAAGTTTATTATTTTTTCTGCATTTATTATTAAAATCTAACAATCGTAGATAAAGTACGGTACGCAACTCGTGCGAAAACGGCATTTTGCATTGCTCGTATGGTTTTACTACCCTCGCTATCGTTCGGGTGCAAACTCCACACTCGCATGCAAAATGCTACTTTCCACACTCGACGCGCAATGTACTATTACGAAACTAGTTAGTAAACAAGTTTTTTCTTCAGACCGTACTTCACTAACTTTCTCATTATATTGTTTTCAAGTATAATAATAATGAAATGACGATTTAATGAGTATAAATAAATCAGTAAAACTAATCAAAATCCAAAATGGTAACCAAAGCGAGTGAGTTATTGTGTTTAAGACGATTAAACATTTAATATCTCATTACAACACTGTTGTAATTAGATCGTATTGAATGTATAATTAACATACACACTGGTAAACGTTTGAAATGAATTTTATTTTTATGCTTAAATATTATTAAATTAGGAATTATAATATTTTTTTTTTAGCTCTAGCTGATATAAATAATATTTTAAGAGTTTAGAATAGCTAACCTTCTCAAGAAACGATGACTGGTATCGACTGATAGACAGTCATCAATGTAGATTTTCGGTAATGTGTGCATTAGTTCAAAAATAATCAGGTATAATTAAATTACTAACCGAACAATATCTTCGTGGATGAAAGAATAATTGGCTCTTCTTTAGATTGTTACTCCTCTTATAAAGAAAACAGAGGGGAGTAACAATCTAAAGAAAGTATATGGAATGTTCTTCTTTAATCTGTTACTCCTCTTATAAAGAAAACAGAGGGGAGTAACAATCTAAAGAAGTAGTTCATAATGTTCTTCTTTACACAGTTACTCCCCTTATAACAACAGAAATGTGATATTCCTTTGTCCCAAAGTACATTGAACTAAACATCCCTTTGTCTTTATAGTTATTTAGTCTTTAAGCGATTTATATTCTTAAAAAAAAAACATAGGGGAGTAACAATCTAAAGAAGTCCCGAATAATTAATAGTCTGGCAATTAGTATCAATTTGCTTCATCGTGCACATTTTTATTAACGGCCACTTGAGTATAAAATAAGTGAGTCTACTGGGAATTGAAAGTTTGGGTTGTTGGGAGATTTTTAATTCTCCAGTGGATTTACATTATTAATTTTTTTTTTCAATATTAAACGTATGCAGCCTGTTGAACTTAAAGGCCCCCATAAACGATCAAACATTTTGCGCACACATCATGTCTGGGAAACCTGATGTCTGGCAAATAAAGACCATACACGTCAAACACCATGTTTGCGCAAACATTTTGACCGTGTATGGTGGCCTTAATATGGGACCATGTGTTGGCTACTTTGATGAACCATCCAAGTTTAATTATATTTGTTAAATTTGAACATATTAATCGTTATCTTTAAGTTCTAGGTGTCTTAGTGGTGACCACGTTATTTTCAATGTGGTTTCCGACGTTTCGCCTCCTATGTTGGAGACATCTTCAGGGATGTTGATATAGCCCCTCACTCAGAAAAACATGCACACTCCTTAGAAATTCCTCCGGCATTAGAGTTGAAACGTAGGGAAACGCATTGAACATGTCGCGGTCACCACCAGAAGACCTCGAACTTTATGATGACCCACAGAAGCCTAAGCAATAAGATATACTTGTTACTAAAAATACTCTGCACGTGCAGCCACGTAGAGCCTAAACTACTGAGTCTATTTCGATTAAATTTGGCCTAGACGAAATCGAGAAATAATTTTTAGCTCCAAATTTGGGGCACTACCTCAAAAAACTCCGAAACAAATTCTCGTAAAGAGCTACTATGATTTTGATTAAAAATGGACTGCCAATTAGTGTGTCACATAGCTTCCTCGCATCCTATCACGTACTTTATTGATTTTATGCTTTTACTAGCCAATATTGTCTAATTTATTAAATTGTTTGCCCAACTTGTTTTAATTTGTTAAAATTGTTTTATTTTTTTACTATCAAGTAATAAAAATTTAATGAGCGGAGAAGGTTGTAATTAATCTGATGCTATCTGTAGTCTATTTTCGACCAACCATCCAATTTTTATAAAAATCAGAAGTGTAAAAAAAATGTATGTTTGTGCGACTGTTGAAGAGAAATAATTGGGCGTAGAGGGTTGAGACTTATATGGGATCATAAATGGGCTAATTATGACAAACAATAGAAATTTCTTCAACATCGGACAAGTATTTTCTTTTTTAGATATGGAGGTTAGCAAAAATGTGTAACTGATATTGCAATTGTTTTGTAACCTCCGGTGAGATAGGAAGCAATAGAAGTGAGTGAATAAAATAAAATAAAATATTACGTATCATAGGAATCCTCTGATTTCTAGTTAAAGAATTTCACTAAATATTTAAATTATTTTTCATCTTCAGTTTATAATTAATTAATTTAAATCCATATAAGTACTCGTAATTGTATTATTAAATTACATGTTCGTAAAATATATTTTTAATTAACTTTATTAATTAACCATTCTAATTTATTTATAAGATATGTAATACCGAAAAGGATTAACTAATTTCCTCATGAGTTTTCTTTCTTCATTAAAATTAATTTGGAATTTAATTTTTTTTATTTGCAGTTAAACTTATACATTTAGTTTCACCTTTATTTGGAAATTTATAAAAAATATTAAATGTATAGACTAGTTTAGAGAATATTGTAAAACATTAAAATTGAATCTCTCTTTGTGATATTCTGGTGCTATTAATAATTCAGTATTTGTATGATTATAATTATTATTTATTAAATTAGGAATTATGATATTTTTCTTTCAATTATAAGAAGTAGAATATTAAAACCTCTGGCTGATTTAAATGGTACACTGTTTAAATAATACCTAAACCATTTGGAGACAAAAGCTTGTTGTGCCATGGAGGCGGAGGCCGAAGAAGATATTTCTTAAATAATTAAAATAATACGTGGGTATCGTATCATATCTTTTACAAACTATTGGGAAATAATGAAAATTCGATTTTGATATAACAGATTTTTAATATAGATATAAATGTCTAATTTTTGAGAAATACAAGAGCAAGGGAAGGTCATTTGAACAAACAACATTTGTAGGTACTTTGAACAAACATAGTTTGGAGGAACTTCGTTCCAATTATACAGGGTAGTACAATAGTATGGAAACCCCAGAATAACCCGTTAGAAAATTTTAAGGATTTTCCTCTGGCTATTCAATGGCGACCTTTGATTTATTTAAGGTTTATTTAGTTTATTTGAAGGTAAATTAAAGGTTATGGTTAAGGACGTGGACGACGTTCTAGGAAAAAACCATGACCGTATAGGTCATGGTCCAGGAAAAGGTGTAATAGCCATCATAGTCGACCGTGGGTGTAGGATATGGTTAAAGGTAAAATTCAGCTATTTCGAAATCCTCAATAAAAAGAAGAAGTTCTAGTTGGGAAAAAATTGACCTTGGAATGACTTTAAAGGTCATGGTCAAAGACTTGGTCAAGGTCTATATGAGGTTTATATAAAATGTCCTGCTTTTTTCAAATCCGCTATAAAAAATGGGGGTTCCCGCTTAAAACAACGAAGTTGACCTTCAAATAATCTGAAGAACAAGGTCAAGGTCAAATATAAGGTCGCCATTGAACAGCTGGGGAAAAATCCTAAAACTTTTTTCAAAAACAGCATTTCTGACGAGTTATTCTGGGGTTTCCATATATTTGTGCCACCCTGTATATTTTAAAGCGAAGCTACTTGTAATAATTTTATTTTTATTTTTATGGCTATATAATTAATCATCTAACTCATAACAATATCGGCATGAAGTTTGAAGATAATAGTGTAAGAATTGCGGCCAAAACCAATAATTTCCTCGTAAAAAAATGTGTGTAAAATAGGCTAACCAATTGCTTTAGTCACGCCAATATTTACTGCATAATCACTTATTTAAGGTTCGCGCATGTATATTATAAAAGGCTGGAAACTGCTACAACTTTTCTAGCATTATTTTTCCCTTAGCCTCTTAAAGTGTCATACTTAAAATTTTTAAAATACCTAATTTGTTATGTAAATTATATTTACGTCTTAATCCTTATGCAAGAAATTATTTATCAGTAAAATCGATCGTTAAAACATGTATTTATTTATATATTTTTGATTACAAATTGTAAGATATTCAGCATTGTCGAGATGTTAAAAATATAGCATTAATTTTCTGTCATCTATCACAAATGGCGACGAGGAGTAAGAAACATTCGTGAAATTTCTCGGTAAAGTTTTCCACTAGAACTAGAGCCCAAGTAATGTCTAGAGTCTAGATACTAGATAAATGCACAAAATTAAATCAAAAGAATTTATTATTTAACATCACTAATATTGGAGGGTTTAACCTAAAAATGATCATTGGGTATTGGGTATACTAAAATAGAACTTTAATTTCTGCAATGTTTCAATATTAACCTGTGAAATTTTGTGATGAGAACTTATCTTCTAAGCTGATGCCAATCTTGGATGACAAACTTCCTTAAAATGATCATTGAGTCTACTAAAATAGAACTTTAGTTCCAGCAATGTTTCAATTATAACCTGTCAGCTATTTTGTGAGAAGAACTTAGCTATACCAAGATAGCTGATACCAAGATCCAGATTGACTCTGACGACAAACTCTTGGAATGGAGGAGTAAGTACATGAAGGAATGAAGTAGAGTTGAAAGAATAATCTGTGAGTAAGCTTTTAACTTTTAGTGAGTCTATCAGTCTGCTTAGGGAATACAAAGGTTTTAGTGGGAATCGGGAGTCTTTAAGTTTGTTCAATGGACCGTAATTTACGTTTATTAGCAAGTTTGTTGAATGAGAAAGGGAGGGATTTAATTCAGAGCACGGAAACTAAGAAAATACGATACTTAGATAAATTCTTGTTATCAAAGTAGCCTTAAACATTTATAAATATAATTTAGATTATTTTGCTCTAAAATGCGCAATATCAATGAAGTTTTTGGTTTAAATGTGTAGAAGAGGATTATAAACAAAAATAGACCCATTTATTTTTTTTTTTTTAAGTTTTTGGTAGTTTTAATACTACGGAAAGTTTAAATTAATTTAAATAAAATTATAATCATTATTAACACTGGGAGAAAGACTGAGAGAAATAGACTCCAGCGCCGGGATTTGAACCACGGGCCTCTGTATTTCCAGTACAGTGCTCTAACCAACTAAGCTACGCGGGAGAATGATTTTTCTCTGCTATAACCGATAACTATTCCCCAACTCTAAGTTTCTGATACAGAGGCCCGTGGTTCAAATCCCGGCGCTGGAGTCTATTTTTCTCTGTCTGTCTTCCAGTGTTAATAATGATTATAATTTGATTTAAACCATTTAAATAATTTAGAGGACAGAAATTATCAAGGAAATATACACTTTGGTAGGTTGACATAATAAAATGGTTGTGCGTCAAGTCTCACAAAAAAATGGTTATGTTGGTATTGTGAACATACTTATAAATAGAATAAGAAATGACATTCTTAAACATGTTTATACATATATACATTTATAATCTACTCATAAGTAGCTTGCATATGATACCACACTTAAATTTTTTTTAAAAAATCCGCCATTATGGATTCCCAAATCAGATCAAATTGCTATTCTTATTTTTTTATGGCCCAGCTGACAACATAATTTTGCATATTTTTTTAACTTCATGTGGACTATCATGTGGACCTGACTACTAGCTTTAGTTGTGTGCTATTATTAGCGTTCGATCGAGTCTTATTTCCGAGCGGCATTTGAGAGAAGTTTGTAGCACCAGAACCGCTACGCATTTTTTATAGCTGATCGTGTTAGCGTGTTTAATAGCACCATAAGTTTGCGTAGCGTGTTGTCCGCCTCCTTATTAGTAGGGGATTTAATAATTTATATTTTTAATATTCTCCGAGTAATTTATTTTTTTTTACATATTTTTTATTTTTTTATTATATTTTATTATTATTATTATTTTT
>KZ651043.1:1453274-1465264 GCA_001010745.2 Gerris buenoi
AAAAAAACTCGATACAAACAGTTACTTTTATTAAATAAACATCAAATTAGTTATGTTAAATGTAAACAAACTCGCTAATCGTGTGTAAAGTTGAAGAATTCTTCTTCTTTTCGTCACTAGAGTGGAAAAAAGAGGAATTCTTCAAAACTATGAGACATGCATGCACAATTAATACAGGTGTGTAAAGAATCACTTTCAACGAATCTAAACAGAGATACAATGTTTATATTACGTATCAATTGTACATAAAAAATATTTACATCGTTAATTATTTAAATTAACAGTTGCTAATTTCTTGATCACAAAGCTTCCGTTACCTTCGATAAGCTCGAAAACAAACTTTTTTTTTTTTTTTTTTTTTTACAATACAACAGAAATTATACCAAACCATGTTTCAATGGTAAAAAATAGAACGGATTTGGAACAAATAAAGCAGATGCCGACTACGATGAGAAGGGTTGTAGACTTAGTATGTTTATACACTTCCTCAATGAATGGGAGTTTCCATTCAATACCTTTTGAGTTCAATTTCTATTTTAAAATCTGTTTTAATTAAATATTATTGAACACTATTATCTCATCTATTCTTTATTCGATAACTTCGGCTAATTTTCAAAATGCCATATCAAGTGGTTACGCAATACACGTTTACATTGCGGGTTTTGCATAAACGACTAAATGAAGTTTTTCCTAATAAACTTGCATATTTTGAACACACCTTTTTTTTTCGCATGTAAACAGTAGGTCAAAAATAGCAGCATGGTATTAATTTTTAATCTTCTCCGTACATTTAGTATTAAATCACCATAAATATTAACCACCCACGAAATAGACACAAGTCCAATCAAATATATTCATTTAATTCTCCAGCTGGAATTTAATTAATGCTCACAACCTTTCACAAGTTTTTCATTCCATAAAATTAATAAAGTACATGACAGGATGCGAGGAAGCTATGTGCCAAACTATTTGACTGAGTATTTATTATCGTAATATAGAAATTATGAAAAAAAAAACAACATCGGTCTAGAAACAACTCGTTTTCTACAAATTTGGTTTCTTTGCCCCACTATTCAACACAAATCTACTTTTTTTTCTCTCTTACAAGTTATGAGTATAATGGTTTTTGTAAAAAAAAAAAAATATATAAAAATGATTAACGGATCTGAAAAAATATAAAATTATATTATAAATCCACAAGTTGTTAAAGAATAATTGGTTTTGGTGATTTTAAAGTTTTAATTAGTTGATTATAAACAATAATTTTAAAAACAAGCTTCGTATTCTTCTCACCAATCCCTATTATTTGATACCCATATCATGGGCGTTCTTAAAAAATAACTAGTCCGCCATCTTGGGCTGCCCGCCATATTGGATATGGCGGTCATATCTGAATATGATATATATTTAGAATGACATCAGCCAGCTAACCATGCATTATCATCCAAACTAAACTTGTACGCAACCTTTCAATTCAATCGGTTGAGGATAACTGCTTTAATATTCAGTTGCAAGATTTGACCCGTACATACATACATACAAACATTGCTAGTTAAATAAAAGCTTTTAAAAATATTTTATTTATTATATTTATTTATTTTCGAGGAGAATTGTTAAATTTGCCCGTCAGATACATTTTAATTTTAATAAATCGAATGTTGTTGCATGCATACCTAATAGTTTAAATTGATTTATCTTGTAATTGACGTCAAAATATGAAGACAAGGAAAATAAGTTAACAACATTGAGCATGTTGTGTTTAAACACGGTTAACACGTTCATGTTTGTTGTTAACTCGGCAGACATGTTTGACTTGTGTTACCTCTAACATAATGGCTTCAACCAGATTAGCTCTCCACCTGAACACACCTCTCAAAACTTTACTCTGATCGAGTTAACACGCGTCGACAAATCTTAGCCCTTTCAATTAGATACGTTCTAGCTCAACGTCAATAGATAAAACTAAAACTAAAAATTTAATGTTTGAACTCAACGAATAATGACATTTCGAATCAAATCAACACCAGTTCATTGGTTTCAATATAAATTAATCCATAAACTGCTTTCAAATAATGATCAGACAAATCTCAGACCTTTCAATTAGGTTCTAGCTCAATGTCAACACATAAAACTAAAAATTGATCGTTTAAACTCAACGAATAATGACAACTCGAATCAAATCAATAGCAGTTAATTGGTTTCAAGGTTTCAATTAAAATGAATTCATAAACTGTTATCAATAATAATCACTTTAAAGTATTTAAATATATTTTATCTCTAAATACTAAGTACTCTTGTTTACTTATACTAAGTGAATTTTTATGTCTTCGATTTAAAAAAAATTCAAGACAGAAATGCGTTTTAGATATAGGGGAACATGTTTGGTTCTGAATCTGGCTGTCTGTAGCAACATTTTTTTGGACTAATAAAATACCTTAAAACTACTCTTCGATGTCAATTAAATGTGAATAACGTCATAATTAGTCCATTATTAGTCCTATATAAGATTCAACCTTCGGCACCAATTTGCTTCTATTCCACATGCGTACAAACATACATTTATATTCGTCTATAACTTTAAAACTTATTGCGCTGGTTTTATGTAATTTGAAAATTTTGTCAAAATAATCCCGCAGACAATCTCAGTTGAATTTCAACTTTCCGAGTTCTTCAAATCTTGCTAAATTAATACTTTAATTGTTCATGTAAAAATCAAAACAATTTTTTATACTGTAGTATGATACACATGGTCAAAATTGTTAATCATTTTTACATTTATTACAGCATAAATTTAGCAAAATCTAAGGAGCGCTGACAGTTAAATTAATCTGGGGCTAACTCCAGGCTATTTTCATCAACATACCATCCAAATTACATAAAAAGGGCTTTTGATGATGTATTTGTAAATAAATGTATGTTTGTGCGCATGTTAAAGAGAAATAAATCGGCGCAGTAGGTTAAAAACTTATATGGGACCAACAATTGGCCATTTATAACCTACCATAAAAATTTCATCAGAATCGGAGTTTTTAAGATATGTTGGGTCGCAAAAAATTGAGGTACAGGCAGACCCACAGAGCGACAGACAGACACGAAAACCAAACGTTTAAAACGGATTTCCATCTTGGATTTTTTTAAATTGGAGACCTAAACAATGTTCGTTCTTCAGAACGATCACATAGCTGCAGTTTCCTTTGGCAAGCACGGAAGCAAAACGGGAGAAAAATAAATTAATCTGATAATAATGGTTATGGAACCATGAAATCATGAAAGTATACGAAATAGAACGTGTGGAAGCTGCTTCACACTAATTGAAAGACTATTTCATACAAAAGATGATATTAAAAGAAAACCATCTAACATACAAGTTCAAAATCATGTTGGACTAACATAAATGACAAAAGTTAAAGGGTGGTAAATAAATGTTATGAGGAAAACATAAACATTATCCTTGGTATAAACAATGTATTATATAAGTAGTATACGAGTCATAAATTGTTTCAAAACTTTTTTTTGTTCTTGTTGTTACGCCTAAAAAATTAACTTTTTCTCTCTCTTTTATCGCAGGTTTATTTTCGTGACGAATGCGATAAGGTTTTTAAAAAAGAGGAGTGGTTGTTGAATGAACGTTTTTTTCTCCTCTGGTTTTCATTTGAAAATTCGCGTCCTCATTTCTTTTTAATCATCCCAATTTACACACCATTTACTCCGTGCCTGTTTCTTTTTTTTAGGCGGAGAAAGAAGAACTAAAGTGAATTAAGAAAAAGAAAAAGAAAGAAAGACAAGAAAGAAAATTAAACAGGAGACTTCATCAACTACACTCTTAATAAAACATTAGCTTTAAGTGAAGAAAAGGGTTTTTGGAAATCGTAGGGTGTTGCCCGAACTACTTAGCGATGAAACTCGTAGAGGAAAAAGAAAGGAAAAAAAGCTACTACAGCGGAGTTTTGGAATAGGTCAGAAATTTATAGTCGACAATCACGCTAGTCTACTAAGAGGGTAACTTGTTGATGTTGAATTAATTTCATTGCTGATTAAAAGTTTTGATTAGAGGGGAAAAATTTAGAGGAGGAATGAGAATATGTTGTCGAATTTAGCAGTACATGTTAAAAGCGAGTATTAAACTTATAATCAGGGTGAAAAATTGATTTTGGTAGAAAAACATTTTTTTACTTTCTCATATAAAGAAAAAGATGGCGACAAAATTTTATTTTGAGATTTTGATAGATTTACATTTTTTTAGGTCCTCCTAAGCCCAAGAAGTAGATTTAAAAAAATGTCTGTTTGTCGTTTGAGACGTGTTAGCGTGAAGCCTAAAATATTGCAACGATTTTGACGAAATTTGGTATGCACGATCAATAAGAAACATTCCCTTCGAAATCGAGGAAAGAATTTGAGCTCCAAATTTAGGGGTGGTAGCCCTTAAAACTCTGAAGAAAAACGAAACAAATTATTTCTCGAAAACGGTTCCCACGATTTTGATTTAAAAATTCTAAAATTTAGTTCATTTAAACACAAATCTAACGACATAAGGTTGTTTTCTCGGGAAGTAGTACATTACGCGTCGAGTGTGGAAAGTAGCATTTTGCATTGCTCGTGTGGTTCTACTACCCTCGCTATCGCTCGGGTGTAAACTCCACACTCGCATGCAAAATGCCGTTTTCGCACGAGTTGCGTACCTTACTTTATCTACGATTGTTAAATTTTAATAATAAATGCAGAAAAAATAATAAACTTCCTGTATGTAAGCTCGTATTTCTCTTTTGATAAAGATGACATCAATCAGTAAGTTGTATTTTGTGCCGAATTAATTATTTCGGAAGGCGTATTATTCTCCTCATATTCGTCATAATCACTTAAATCACTCTTTGATTTTCACAAAAAACTAGATTAGAATTATTCTACTTTACGGCGCTAGAGGCGAAAAGAAGAGGAATTCTTCAAAAACTATAAGACACGCATGCGCAATTAATACAGGTGCGTAAAGAATCACTTTCTATACGAATCTAAACAGAGATACAAAGTTTATATTACGTATTAATCACAGATAAAATCTATTTTATGAGAAAATAGCTTTAAACGTGGACAGGGGGAAGCCGGGTTCGATTCCTCGCCGAGGAGAAATTATTTTATGATAAATTTTGATAAAATGTTGAATAATAATTAAATGTACCTATGAAAACTAATAAATGGAAAACACTGGGCTAAGTAATTATGAACTCTTATATGAGAAAGTTTGTTTGAGTTGTCTCGGACCGATTTTTCGTAGTGCTATTAAAGCTTTATTCCATGAAACTTATATGATTGTTTGTCAAGTTCTGTTTTATCGTCAAAATAATTGTTAGAAATTATTTATTAAATAATAATTGATAGAGCTCCAACGTAAAGACAGGATAAATAAATTGAAGTACATAGGAGATTATTATCAAACCAGAAAATCAAAGGTTTAATATAATTTCAGTATTTATTTAATTTGATACATACACCTGTCTGTCAGCCTAGTGAAATTATTTTCGTATGTTACAAAATTATCATTATTGTTATATATGAGTAAATTCCACTGCATTGGACTAAAATGATAATTTGAATAGTATGCTTATACGAGTACATCAAATGATAATAAACTGCGTGGTGGGAAGGCAACATCGCATTATAGCTTGAGCCTAGGCCAGTCGATCTGGTTTGAAGTATATACTAGATATGATCCACGCCACTCAATTCAATGTATTTGTTTCATTAATGCAATAAATTCCCTTTTAATATGTTGTTAACGCAATACACAGCTGTTTTGTGCATATAAGGCTTTCTCTTTTTGGTAATAATACGATACGGAAAGAGGTATTTATTAATTTGCTTTAATTGTTTATTAATTCGTTCTCTTTACAATGCCTCCCCTCCCACCCGCCGCGATCAACATAGCATAACGCTAACCCCTTGGTAAGACCGATCCTCTAAACTGCTACATAACTATATAATCTTACTGGTACTTCTTTTGATTGTTACTCTCCTATGTTTTTTTTGTTTTTTTTTAGGGTTTCGAGGTCGTCCTAGAAACCCTTATGCTTTTGGTAGTGCGTCCGTCCGTCCGTCCGTCGCATCTTGTATTATATCTCCCAACCTAATGACGCTATTGACTTGAAATTTGGTATATAAGTTAAACTTTTTTGCCCAAAAACAGAAAACCTATTGCGAACTTTAACACTCCAAATTTCTGCGATCTGCGATCAATTGCGATCACCGCGCAATATTTTACATTTTTTGTAATTTTCAAGTTGGGTATCATTTCAAAGGTATTGAAATGTAGATTACAAATATGTATCGCATTTTCAAAATGGCGGCCATTTTACCCCCCAAAAAATTCAAACAAACCCAAAATTTACCCCCCCTGCACTACCCCATTAGAATAGGTCCTACAATAAGGAAAAAATACATAAATATAAATCTCTGTAGTCCAATAAAATTTCCTGGAGTTGATTTAAAAAAAGTAAAATTTTAGAATTTTTAGGGGGGCGTAACTAGGGGGCCCAAAAATTTTTGTGATTTGAAAAATCGAAGTTGGGTATCATTTAAAAGGTATTGAAATTTGGTTCACAAAAATATATTTTGTTTCCAAATTGGTGGCCATTTTACCCCCCTAAAAATTAAAACAAAACGCAAAAAAAAATGTCCCCCCCCCCGCTAGCCCAATAGGGCAGGTCCTAAGAAGAAAGCAGAACCACAAAAATATGCGTCTCTGTGGTCCAATGATATTTCCGGGAGTTGATATAAAAAAGTCAATTTTTAAAATAGTAAGTAACCGACCAATGAAGAACATACCGTACACCTTCTTTAGATTGTTGCTCCCCTCTGTTTTCTTTATAAGGGGAGTAACAATATAAAGAAGTGCCATCTTACTTACTTATTAAGATTTCTGTTTACTTGTGATTTTTATATTTTATAGTAACGCTTTTTCAAAATAATAATTGTTTTGCTGATGGTGTCCTATATTGACTGGATTGAAAATTATCTTTAATGTGAGTTTGCAAGCAATGTTTCTATAACAGAGATTTATTAATGACGACTTAATGAAATGTGAGAGATAATAGAGCGGGCAGTATTTAGAGCTGGAGACTGGTTTGGTAGGGGAGTCGCTTGTTTTTGTGTAGGTGAAGACATGATAGATTGTCCACCCGTATTTCCAAACGTTGTTTTGTTTGTCCTCCCCCTTTCCTCTCTAGTGTGTTATATTGTCCACTAATCTATTTTGACCTGATCGGGAAATGTATCGAATCGTTTTGCCCTTTCCCCCCTCCTTCAGATATCCTCTGTTATTTATCAGTTCTATCGTTGAGTCACATGCAATGCGGAGGGAGGGGGTCTTCCATGGAAGTTACGTTCTCGAGTACAGTATGTAGAGAGTACTGCTCCATACCATGGAATGTATCTGCCCCTTACCACAAGTTCTAACTCCACCCCATAACTCCTAAACGTGTTTCACTGACCATAACAAGCCATAGATCTATCAATTAGAAAGGTTTATCTTCATAGTCGAGTGCTTTCCGATCCGATCACCACGAGAATCGAACACTTCTATAGCCGCTTCCGTTGGGAGGAGTACTAGTTCAATAACTATACGGCGACTGTAAATTCCCTTTATCCTATGCAAAAGCCTGCTTTTACCTGACTCCTCTTTAGAATCTGCTTTGTAATCCACTACTTTACGCAACTTATATCGTTCTCTCATAATTTAATCTGTACCAGATACGAAATAATTTAAAATCCATACAAATTACTAACTATCCTACTTAAGACCACTTGATCGAATCAGATTTCATTTCAAGATGTTTAACTTTAATTATTGAGTATTATAATGAGACTATAAACTTTAATATATTTTAAATTCGTCAACCTCATCGACTTTTGACGATATTTTTCAATAATTTAACTTACTACAATAATAATTACCAACTTTTTCAATTCATAACTGTGATATTAGTGTTAAGGAGTGAGTTTTTTTTTTTTTTTTTTTTTTTTTTTTTTTTTAAATAATAATAATTAAGGATGTTAAAGTCGAAGTTATGTTACTTAAGATTATTATGACGACAAAAATCATCAAGAAAGATGATATATGTAAACTTACGTTTGTTCTTTTTCCATTCATTTACTGAATTAGTAAGAATTTTATTAGATTTGACTTAGGTTTATAAACTTATCATTAATTACTGTTAATGATTTATTATAATTACTGCCACCTACTCTACAATATCCATTCATAAATGGATAAATTGATTAATTATAACCATATTTGTGTATTTATTGCGGATTTTTCATTCCTTAAATTAGTGTATAAACTTTAATTTGGGAGCTTAGTTGAACATTTTTCTCTTTTATCTATAAGATTAAAGAAATAAAGAAGATAATTGTCTTGCTCGAAAAAGTGATTTCGTTTTAAAATGCCTTTCCGGATAGACTGGAGATGTTCTCTACTGCCTAATGGCTCCATAACTTCGCTCATAGAGATTTTGAAGGGCAGTTTTGATTCAAAGACATTCCCCTACTGAAGAACTGCGTTCCCTAGCGGTCGTCAAGTTCCGCATTTTCTCAGAACCTTTAAACCTTAGACCCTTCGGCTATATACCAGCTTGAGGCCAAAGGACTCCACGTGGAGATTCCATCCTTTGGAAACCTTAACTGAACGACGTCCCTTTCTCTCCCGATAGATCCTATGCTCTCAATACAGTGCGGGTCGTAATGCCCTCAACCCTAAGGGGCATGGACCTTCTCTTATCTTCGCCAGGACAGATTTTCGGACTTCCCCTCTATGTGGTCGTCTCTTGCATCAACGTTTCATTCATATCGGAATCACATTTAGCCCAGATATCCTTTCCTTCGGTTTCACTCCACCCTCTAATATTCTCATGTCGCTATTTTGACTTTCCGCTTCACTTACGTCGTCAAATGGGAATGTACGAGCGTCCTCCCTCGAGGGATGACAAGCTTACAAAAGGATGAAAACGTCACAATGATACCCCCCTTCCAGAGGGTGATGACGACGAGTCGTAAGAATAATAACATTATGTCTTGAAGCCTGTCTCCCTTTGCAATACACCCCTCCCAGACATGTGAGTTTACCAGCGTTCGCATTTTCAACAATGCTTTTGAACGAATTTTATTTTATTTAGAAAACCTCATATCATATAAGTCTAATATATATAATGTATTTAATAATAAAATGCGTTTCTGTTGATTTAATATAAAGGTATTAAATTTTAATTAAAAATGGTCCAAATAAAATTATTTGTTTACTATGCTAATCTATAACGACACATCTTAACTTTGAATTCCCATCGTGGACTGTGGACCAACACTATAATTAAATTAGTAATCATTATTCGAAGTAGTCTGCGTTTCTGATCAGAACTGGTTCATTGCAATTGGTAATATTATATAACATTCTGAAATGGGAGAAATAAAAGTCACTAAGGCATTATTAGCCAAGACATTATTATATATATTAGCACTATGTATACTATGTTGTACTGTTTAATGTAAATTATAGCACATTAATGGTTGCGCTAACAAATAGTCAATTGGTGTGACGCATAACTTTATCGTTTTTATCTTCTTTACGTCACTAGAGTGGAAAAAAGAGAGGAATTCTTCTTCTTTACGTCACTAGAGTGGAAAAAAGAGGAATTCTTCTTCTTTACGTCACTAGAGTGGAAAAAAAGAGGAATTCTTCTTCTTTACGTCACTAGAGTGGAAAAAAAGAGGAATTGTTCAAAACAATGTGACACGCATGCGCAATTAATACAGGTGTGTAAAGAATCTCTTTCTACGAATCTAAACAGAGATGTAATGTTTATATTACGTATCAATCGTAGATAATAGTTATTTATGTAACTAGGCAGCAAAATGGAATTTTTCTGACGAATGATTAAGTTAGCCTCCGAGCCGAAGGCGAGGTCAGGCTATGGAAATTAACTGCCGAGGCAGGTAATTTATTAGATTGACTGCCGAGGCGAAGCAGAAATGTTTCCTTTGCTGCCTTGTTGCATACAATATTTTTCCTACTAGCGGCAGAAAAAATTTTCTTATGTTATTATGTATACTTTTACTTCATTCTATTTTATAATTATTATCTCTTATATTTATTTATATACCTTCTTTTTATAAATTTTTAATATTTTTAAGATAAATTGTTCAAATAATTTAGGTTGTAGATGGCCTATGACAGTGTTTTTTTTTGTTTTTTTTTGAAGCGGGGAATGTGGGCGTGGCTTAGCCTGGAAAAATCCTCAGCAAAATGCGATTTTGCCGCCTAGGTAGCAAAATTTTGCTGCGTGTTGCAAAGTTTTCTTGACACCTCAGAGAAATTACATTTTCATGCCTAAAAACAGTTCAATAATGCGTAATTTTGCTGCCGCTAGTAGGAAAAAAAAAAATCGTTCTTCAGAAAATACTCATACTTTTCGTTACCATCGGTAAGCTCGATGCAAATTAAAGTATTAAAGAATACTTTAACTATATCATTATAGTTGTTTTATAAGGAGAGACAGTTTCTTAGAATCTATTCAAATGATATCTACAAATTAGTCGAAATGGTAATGGATTTTTATGATTCTTCAATTCAAAAAATGAAACATTATTTAACTATTGATGAATTTAAATTTAGCATAGACACATATAACCCTTTTGTTCGGCGCCTAAAATAAAATAAACTGAAATAAAATAAGTTTTCCATTTCCTTTAGGATTTTCCTTAGAAGCAATTACAGAAATTTTATTATTTCCTTTGATCAAAAAAGCCTTTTTATCGACGAGGCGAAATCTCTGAAAGTTGCGTGCCTTCGCATATATAAGAATAAACGATTCAATTCTTTTTTCCCTTCTTTCTTTAATGTTTTTGTGTGGATGCTTTCCGACTAGCTTATATCCCCTAGACTACTAAGCCCTACGGATATCCGGACATCCGCCTCACATCATCCCTACTTGGCATGGAAACGCACCAGGGAAAAGAGCTTCTTCCCTTCTGTCCTGGCGCCGCGCTGTCCTAAGGAAGGGTGCTTCCCCTTGCTCATCTTATGAGAGTACGATATGCTTCGATAATGCCCTTTATATGCCCTTTCAATAACACTTTTCTCCGAGTTTTAATGTTTATTATAACCATAAAGCAAGTATTTGATGGGTGAGTGTCGCTGTAAAAGTCTAGCATTTTACATTTTATTACTTTTTTATCCGTTTACTTTGTTTTTATTATAAATGTTTTAATCTGAAGTAACTTACAAGAACATTTACAGATGGCCATTACAATTCTTAGCTAAATGCTTGGTTTATTAGCGTTCACAATACATGCCCTCCTACCTTTAGTTCACAACAATAATTAATTATTCAATTGCGAACATTTGTAGCATTGCCTTATAGTAATAATATTGTCTCTGGTTCCTTTATGTGCCCATCGAAAGGATTGATAATTTTAAAGAAGATGGACAGATGGATCATACTTTAGTGCAAAACGTAGGCTACTAGTCTTATATTTGAGTAGAGATTGGGTTGATTTTATCCTTGTAAGTTTATCTCCAAAAAATTGAACAATAATTCTTTCTTGAAAGGTTTCAAATCCAACACGTCAGTGCCAGTAGATATACCATCAAAGTATATCCAACACGTATATCCAGTAGATATACCATCAAAGCTTGTTACCAATACCAAATAGTTGTTGTTTTTTTAAAGTTTTTCTTGTTATTTTGTTATTTAAATTCTGTGATAGTAGTTTTAGAGTATGGTATAGATGGGTGAATGTTTATTTTGAATTTAGTCATGTAGGTTGAGAAATTATTACAGTTTGTAGAATATTATAATGGAGGAAGTATCTAACAATAGGATACCTCAAGACGAAACAATACTAAATTGTAGATCTGACAGTTAGCAGACCAAGGGCGGTCCTAGCACCAAGCTCTGGGAGGGGTAATCAACAAATTAGCTACCCCCCCCCTTTAGTTCACAACAATA
>KZ651043.1:1468797-1483295 GCA_001010745.2 Gerris buenoi
GACCAAAAATAAAGATACCACTTTTTGGAAATTTCGAAAAAAATATTACTTTATTTTTTATTGACAAAATATTTTTTTTTTTTTTTTATAATTATGGTCTTTTCGATGTATTTATATGGTTGCAGTCCGATTCAGGGACAAAAAAAATACTTTATCAGAAGTTTGTTTTTGTGTTTTGAGAATATCAGACCCATAGGGTAGTTTCAAAGTAAGCTTTTTAGCATTTTAAACAAGTAAGGTGCGCTTCACGTAAGTACGTGAGTCGATAATCGCCGGTTCTGTACGATTGAGTTGAATATGCAAATTAATAGTTGCATATTCCTTTCCTACACTTCAAGACCTTGAAATTGATGTATAACATGCCATGTTAAATAAAAATTAAACTTGACTTGGCTTCCCCGTTACACTACACTTCAAGACCTTTAAATTGATGTATAACATGCCATGGTAACTAAAAACTTTTTTTAGTCACTCACCATATTGGCCGGGCCGCCATCTTAGAAATATTAAGTGCAAAAAATTCAAAATTTGTCCAGTTGTCTAAAATGCCGAGATGTACCTATGTGCCAAATTTCATGTTTCTAGCTATAGCAGTTTATGAATTGAAACAAGCCAACGGACGGACAGACAGACAGACAGAAAGACAGAGCCGTTATATAAGGTTTCTTTTTTACTTTGTGCAGAAACCTAAAATTCATTTTTTTAAGTTTTTGATATTTCATACTCCGGAACGTTTACTAATTGGGTACTTTATAATTACAAGCGTATTTCTCGATCTAGTTCTACTGTCGTTTTGTTGACTTCTAAGACTTGTAGAAAAATTTGAAAGCTAAATTTGGGACTAGGTATCGTTATCGACAGAGGAAATTATTCTTCAGTGTAGCTTAATTGGTTAGAGCTCCCACACTGAAAATGATGGGGAGGTCCGTGGTTCGAATCTCGGCGCTGAAGTCTATTTTTCTCCGTCTATCTCCCTTTGTAAATTAGTAATTATAATTTGATTTTAATTAATTAATGAAAAAGTTCCCTCATTGATTAATGAACATACACATGTAAAACTAAATTTTATAGTTGATTTTTACTCAAATTGTTATTTCCGACACTTTTTAACCTATTGCAAGATAAAAAAAATTAGTGTGTTCTTGCAGATTTGCTTCCATCCATGCCGAAATCAGATAGTATTGGCTAGATGTACAGCATGCTACTGCAAAGATTCGCACTAAATGATTCTTATTTGTTATTTTTTTTCAAACAATCAAAGGAAATTTACTGCTTTATCTAATAACTTCACCAAAATGAAGAAATGTTATTGCACGTTTTCAGGAAGGGTAAAAAAAGTTATTGTTAACTGGTAATTTCAGCCTAAAGGAAGGCTGAGACCCCTTGTACCCTAAAAGCCCCTTCAGACTTCAGATGCGGTCCTGATCCTTAATACCCTGGACCCTAAATATGATAATTGCCTTGTGATTGAGATGATCCCTTTCCCTTCAAGGGAGCGGCTTCTTCCCTTAGGGTAAACAAGCTTTCCCGCCAATTATACCTTCCTCCACGCTTCTTCTCGTTCAAACTTTGAGGTTGAAAAACGAACTAGATACTTTTTATATAGAAAATGTTGATACGGACATTTCATTGTTATGATTAAAGAAATAAAAACCATATAAATAATGTTCCATTGTTGTTGTTGTTGTGTTGTTTGTTGTTGTTTTGTTCAGATAAATAATTGGCCCAAAACAAGTCAAATATTCAGCTATATTTTTTTCCTTTGAATTTGGTCTGTACTAATATCTTAGAATCTACATGTTTATACTACCTTTCTTATAAACTAGATCTCAGAAATGCGATTCATATTATATTATACTAGCCGTTATGCCCGTGACAACGGGCAGAATAAAATATAGTAAAAAAAGAGATAGTTATAATTAAAATATTTAAATAGATATTTACTGTTTAAATAGTAAGTTTTATGCTCGCAGCTTTAGTTCAAGGGTGTGGCTCAGAGGTAGAGCATTTGCTTCATAATCTGAAGGTCACTGGTTAAATCCCAGCTTATGGCACACCAATTTTTAATGTTATACATCATTTAGAGGTATAACGATTATATGAAAGATTGTCTATTTATTGATAGCATGTCGTATAAAAATGATCTTATTTTATAAAAATGATTTATATAAATATTGTTAACTCCTACATAGTCTAGTCAATTCGTACAAAAAAAAAAAAAAAAAAAAAAAAAAAAAAAAAAAAAAAAAAAATAGGATTTCTATTCTTATCCTTTTAGTGGTGCTACGATGATAAACACATACACACATACAGAAGTCATGCTAAAAACCACTCAGGAGGTCTTAAAAACACCCAAAACGGACAATACAGTTGAAATCTCGAAAAAAAAATTGGGTGAAAACAATACTTTTTCAACCATAGGTGAGGAAAAGTAAAAAAGAAGATTAAAAAACACAGTTTTATCACGGGAAATAAAATCCTTGAAAGCTTTCCGCGTAGTCAGAAAGAGGTTTAACAAATTTACCTCCCTAAAATGTTAAGTTCAATAAAAGCTTGTAAAAAAATTCAGTAAAAGTAATAAAAGATTTAATACTAATAATTATTATGACCAGGCAATTATTAAGAAGATTGAAAATTGAAATAGAAATGTATAAAAATACAAGTAAAATATACTAAATAAATAAAATATTGAGTTTGTAATATTCTTGGATATAGAAATATAAAAAAGACCAACAATTTATTATATTTTATAATAGGATATTGCTTAAATAGACTTTTCTATTTATCTTGAGTTTTTATTTAAAATTCATTGACTTAAAATAGGATCTTTATTTCTGTGATACCTCAATATTTCCTGACCATTTCCGTAACTTTTAACAATGATAATTAGGACTATAGGACTTATAATTAAAATGATAACAGTTCAAATAAATAAAAAGCAAAATATATAAATTTAAAAGTAAAGTGCCTTTTTTATAAGTATCACACTAGTTAATGATTTTAGAGAAGGTAAGTTTGTTGAATTAAAGGTTATTACGGAATTGATGAGTTGAGGGGTTTGAAATATTTCCTGATGTCTAAAACGAATTTCTATCCTGAAATTTAAATGAGAGAAATTTCGCCCTTCAGAACGATATAGCAATGCTAATTTTACCTTCGGCTTCGGCAAGCTTGAAAGCAATATATTTTATAAGTAGCAGAGTAAATTACATTGTATTTATTTATTTATTGTTTTATCATGGTGTCAGACATTGTATTTACATTGTATTAATATAAAGAAAGAAGGCCGCTAAAAAAGCGTTCAAAACTACAAAGTTCAATTCGACTCACCTTGGTTGACCTGGACTCGCCGTTCATTATCAACAGCCTCGTGTTGTTTTTTTGTATTTGTTTGTGAAGCGTAATCAGCCAAGCTCTGTCTCGCTTTTTGTGTAAAGTCACCTAAATCTTTAGCATTTTCCTAGTCAATGAGAAACATTGAGATTGTAGAAGTAAAATGCTTATAATAATCTTGGATCACAACAATTTATTATTTTACAATGAAAATATTCCTTAATTTAAACTTTATATTTCTATTAAGTTTATATTTAAAATTCATAACCTTAAAGTAAGATATTTATTGCTATGATATTTCCTTCTTGCCTGACCACTTCCTTGGGTTTTGATTACAAAGTTAAGGGGTCCTGAAATTATTCGAAGGGTAGTCCCGGAAATAAAGTTAGGGAAAAGATATAATTGAAGTCCCGGAGGCCCCCCCGACCGGATAAAGTAAATAAACATGTAAATTTTCTAGGGGGGTAAAGGCACAGGGACTAAAAAGGAAAGACACCGAGTCTAAGGGTGGGCGGTATCTGTTCTCTAATCAGACTGAGGCCAGACTGTGCACCCTTAGGGGTGATCAACAACAACAAAAACAGTCGGCCCTCAGGAAACACTGTGACTCCTCCCTGCCTCAGGCACCATACAATTATGGTTTTTTTGTGAGCCTAGGGCAAAAGAAAGCAAGGGAGACAGTAGCAAAAATAAAATTAAAAAAATCCCCCTCAGTGATGTAATAAAAGTTGGGATTTTTTTTCGTTGTATTTTTTTTTTTTTTAAATACAATTTCTCAATTGTTATTACATAGATATTATGAAAAGTAATAATTGTTCAATGTAAAAAAAAATAATTTAGATATTGTGATGTCAGAAGTTGTTAAAAAGTATAAATTTGAATACGCAACTGAGATTTAATCGTTCCGTCGCAATTACTTTAACATTCTGTACAGGTGGGGCAATGTTAGTTTTGGCAAGGATATTATCGTTAAATCCGTTCCAGAACAGAGAGAGAAAGGATCGGTTAACATTGTGTGGTGTAACATGGTTAGTAACCAAAGCCCGGAGAGTCGGGGCTTAAGGCCTCCCAAGCCAAACCTAGCTTCATCCGTTTCCAGACCTCCGGACATTAAGCATTCGCCTGCCCCCGGCGCATTTCACTTGAAGCGGAATTCAAACCCGTGCCGTGTAGGATTTTCTCTGCCGACAGAAACATCTGCCAGGTCCCGGGCTCTAGAGATAGAGCGGCTTTTCCAGCTCTCCGTTTTCCACAGGGTTTCCTCCTTGTTATTTCGACCGGTTTTTCGGAAAAGCAGGTCTTCTAGACAGCCAGGCCAAAAAAGGAGATTTAAGTGGAAAAGGTTTTTGGAAGAGCGTGGAAGGGGAAGTTTGTTTTTTTGACCCCGTGCCAAAGTCAGGATGGAAAACGTGAAAACTTTGACCTCTAACCCTCTTCTCTTTCTAATCACCATAAAATCTCTGATAAGGGCACTTTTACAAGGCATGTAAAAAATCCAGAACTGATAAAAGAACATAACACGGTAAAGACAAACTCGGGTTAAAACTGAGCTAACATTTCTGCAAAGAAAAAAAAATAAAGTAAATGTTATTTCTACAGCTCACAGTTAAAAAGATAAATTCTTCAATAGCCAAACGATCACTGTCAACGACAGAAAAAAATGTGATTTTAATCGTCAATTCGCTACAGCTTCCTCTTCTCATAAATAAAGCTAGGGGGAGACTTTATACGATGATTTATAAAACTTTTTAGTCAGTGTTATTTCTATTTTATAAGGGACATGAGACGGAAGCGTGGAGAAAATTTTGACAAATAGTCTTTGTCACGGGATTCGCTCTCTGCACGTTCCGATTTTAGTAGGGGAGACTCGTATTAAGTGAGGAGAGGGTGAAGGGAAATCTTAACAGTACAGTGGACATCGAGAAAGGGAGAGAAACGACGCTCTCCCTTTATCTCCGAGTTCTGTGGTCGTAAACCGAAGTTTAGACACAGGATAGGAAGTAAAAGGGAGTATGAAGGATTGGTTAACGTAAGAAAGACGACGGAACCAGGATATAACTAAAGACAAGAGAAGTTACAGCAAGAAGTCAGGATGTGCTTTGGAATTGGTAAGGACGTTCGTCCTATCCTTCGACGGTTCGCAACGCTTCGAAGGGCTTTTTTGGTCTACAAGGGAACGTTTTTGCTCACCGCGCACGCGTCCATTGTTTCCTCCTCTGTAAAGGACCCTTGAGAGAATCTAGTAGCTAAAACTAATCCGCATACTAAGCCTTAAGGGCTAAAACTGTACTAAACACCCCACGTGTCCCACATCCCTTCGTCCACGTGTTCACGCAACCCCTTCTTATTAAAACTGCCCTTCCTGTGTTGGTTTTGTAAACATTAAATCACCGTCAGTGTCAGTTTACTCTACTCTTTTATCAAAGTCACGTGTTTAAAAAATGTTTTTTGCCGACCCTTTGCAATAACTTATCGGAATTAAACAGTTGCAACAGATCCTATTTGTTTTTTGTTTCTTTTCTTTTTTCCTTGGGGAGGGATGTTGGTGAAAAAACATTTCTCATTTGTTTGTTATATATATAACCCTACATATATTGTGGGCTGCATGCACTGGAAGCAAGAAATAATTAAAAGTGTCAATTTGTAAAATATTTCTCAAGCTAAAAATAATTCAATGCATGTTATCGTTCATCAAACCATTCATGTATTCAATATTTTTTTTTTTTTATAAATTAATCATTTTATAATTTAAAGGAACACTGTTAACAATATGTAGTTTCCAAATTATGGTTGTTTCTCAATATCTATCTATTATTATAGCTAAGACTTATTAAATTCATATTAAATAGATAATTTAGTCCTATTATACAAGTAAATTATTTAACCATAATATTGGTGAATTCGTCAGAAGTGTTAATCAAGAACAAAATGCCAACTGCTTAATTTATGCATATGAGGAGGGATTGAAAACATTTTAAAACATCTTTAAAAATTATTCTTCAATATATATACATTACAAAAATTTATTTACCCGCTATTTATTAAAGTTCTATGTGTTTGATTTGATAGCTGCTAATTACTAAAACTTAGTTTCTTGGTAGCTCAAGCTCGACACTAACTTTATATCTGACCGAAAACCATACAAAAAGTCATGAAATCTGACCAAAAGCCACTTTTGTTGTGGTAAAAAAAAAAAAAAAAAAAAAAAACACCCCGACAAGTATGTGAAATCAACTTTCTGTCCCGCCAAGTGATGTTGGCACATTATCCTGACCCAACACTGTTCGGTGACCGGGGGGGGGGGGGGGGGATGCACAAGAGCCCTAGACGAATCCAAAAAGCCATCAATCATTAAGTAGTTTAGGCTGTAGGGTAGGTGCCTCTATGTAAAATGAAGGAAGAATAAGAATAAGAAGAAGTCATCAAAACTAACCTATTTTTCTCTACTTCTACTTGACCGATGTCGACCTTTTTTTAATTTTGATCTACAGGACACGGCCTTCAAAAATTATTTTGGTAGCTTATACGTATTTCACGCTGCAGACCCTCAAAAACCCTAGTTTGTTACCTTCAGTATACACTGGCAGCTTTTGTGAAATTTTGACTTTTTGACTTGTCGGGGCGGAAAGCTGCTGCGTTCCTAAATATATACCCCTGATGCCAAACGCAGCCAAATGCTTAAAATTTTATAAAGAATAATAATTAATTTAGGCACAACATTATATCACTTATGTAATGTAATTTTTAATGCGGAATGGCCAATTTTTCGGAAGATTTTCCACTCCACGTTTTATATCGAAGATAAAAACATCGAGTTAATGTCTGGGAAAAAGCTTTAATGAAAATTGCTTGCACTTTGGTTTAATCACTACACTTGCTGTTTATTTAATCGTTGGAATGAGCTCGGATAGTTGTCTGGATAGTTTGTCTCGAATAAATACTCTCCAGTGAAGAGAAAATCTAAACACTCTTATACCCTCGGCAATATAAATATGGCCAATTAATAGTAAAACAAGTTAATAGGTTTAATCTAGTTTAATGAATATTGTTCTAAAACACTTCCAACCAATTAGCAGCTAATTTTCGATTAAAATAAATTACAATATTTTATTACAACTGTTCAAACATGATCTTAAAGGTAACCTCTTGTTATTGTTATTGATTTTTCTCCCATGTTTAATTTTCTACCGAAGATAACGGAAGCTGTGTGATCGTTCTAAAGAACAACCTTTTTAGGGTTTCGTTGGTAAAACCAAAAAAAAAGAAACCCTTATAGTTTCGTTCTTGCGTCTGTCTGTCTGTCACTCTGTACGGTTCCAATAACTTTTGAACCAAAAGAGATAGAAACATGAAACTTTCCAGTAAAAAAGATCGTTTTGACGCGCACACAGGAAAAATATTGCGAACTCAATATTATCAGCTGTTCAAATTTAAAATGGCGGATAATTCAAGTCACACGAAAAAAATATTTTATGTCTTCGAATTATAAAATTCGAATTCAGAAATCCGATTATGACCATTTCCAGGCATAAAATAATATTTTTAGTCTCATGTCTGTCTGCAGTTCGACATTTTGGTGAACTAACTAAATAACATAAAAAAACTTTAAAATCTACTCGTCCGATTTTCATGAAATTTGGATGGTAGGTCATAATTTGCTCATATCTAATATTTACGGTTTGTACCAACCGTTTACACCTGAAAAGTTGTTGCAACCTTCTGCAGAAACTTATTGGTTTCTTTTCCATATTCGTACTCAAACTTTAGTTTAATAAAACCTATATATAGTACAGTAAAATTAGGCTCCAACCCAAACATCCAAAAAAAAATGTTCTACCCCACGCCAAATTGTTCTATACCCTCCTCGAAGTAAGTTATAAAAAGTTGCAAGACTTGCAGCGTTGGGTTTGGTGGGGAGGGGGGTGGAAAAGGGGGGAGGNAGTACACTTTTTATTTATTGTTCATTTTTGTAAATTTGCACGGGCAAACCAATGGATTTTCCTTATTTTTTCTCAAAATAGAAAACAAATGATTTACGGCAAAACATGGCTAATTTTGACATTCTCAAATAGCAGTAAGCAAAACACCATTTCTTTCTTTGTTCTTGGCCTTACGTCTATTAGAGAGAGGGCTTCCTAATTTCCTAGTTTAACAAGCAATCCTAACAGCCCCTAAAAAAACAAAAAAAAAAACTCTGAAACTGTATCAAAGTCAGTTCTTTCAAATAGCACGAGAAATTTGTATCAATTTCCATGAATAAAAGACTAAAAATTCTTTAAAATAGACAGAAAGTGGCAAAATACTCATTTCGTCTAGTTTAAAAAGTTGATTGTCAAAAGTTGTCTCCTCCCCTCTTTCAAATTTAACCCCAACTAGGTTATCTTCACCTAATCATATTTTTCTGTTATTTTTTTGTTGTTGTTGTATTTTGAGAAATATTAAAAAAAAATCCGTTGGTTTGACCATATTTTCAAAAATAGACAAAAAATAATGAGCATATTTTGTTGACAGGTGCATACAAAATCGATCTACCTCCCTAATGATACTACATTCCAGATACAAAGTGATAATTTTTTTGCCAGACTGATTTACGTATTGCGGGTTTACTATATCCGAGGAAATTTAAGGGATTTTTTTAAAGAATTTATGAAAATCTAACTACCCCTTGTACACTATTCCACTAAGGCCTTTGGTGACATCCCCCCTTCCAAAATTCAGCCTCATCCTATTCTTTCTAATCTTCAACTTCAACAATTCTTGTGGCAGTGAATTTACTAAGCCTAGCATTCTGTAGTTATGTAGGATATAATAAATAACAATTTTTGTATTTAATATTGTAATAAACTTACCGCTAAGCTCAATACGTGGATGGCCCATTCTGATGAGAGAAAAATCAGCCTGTGGGATTATCTAACTATTGTTTTGCTTATGTGAGAAGTGGGAAAGCCGTCTTAATAATAAAGAATAAAGAAGACATGGAAATTTGTTAAAAAAATATTTATTTAAATAATTTATTGCTTATGTGAGAAGTGGGAAAGCCGTCTTAATAATAAAGAATAAAGAAGACATGGAAATTTGTTAAGTAAATATTTATTTAAATAATTTAATTATAACTAATTATCTCTCAGCTCTTTTTTTCAACCATATTTATTCTGCCCGTTGCCTCGGGCTTAACGGCTAAAAGTATAAACAAACAATAAGCCAATCAGCGTCTGTTATCTAGCGTGGTAGTTCTTAAATTTACCGCATGAATACTCTGACTGCTGTGATAGAACACTCAACTATCTCGTGATGGCTGGTAGTCCTATCGTGACAGGATCTATCACATAGTCTACACGGTGATAGTTACTGCAATAGTTGCTATCATGCCCTCAACAATCGCGTCAACTATCACCGTAGCTTTAAGTATCTACGCTAAAAAGTTTCGCCCCGATAGAAAGCGAGGAAGCTGTCATACCACACTTATTGTCAGCTATGCCACACTAGTTTTTGCTCTTTGTTTAAGTTTGTTTTAAGTCCCAATCAACATATTATTACAGAATATTACTGGACAGGGAATACGGCCACTTAACTAAACTTATCGACTTAATCATTAGTGCGGAACATGTCTCACCAGTCTGGGATATGAACTTGCAGATTTGTCGGTGTTTAGACCGAGGCTTCGGGCAACGGAGTGGCGAGCAGCCTAATCACCACGCTACGCCATTCCCGATTAACATTAGTTTATTCCCACAAAGAAGTTTCTCCAGAAATATTAGTTTTGACCCTTTAGGATTCATATATCTGTTACTGCAATCTAGCGTAGTAACTGTAACAATGTTATAGGAGCAGTAAATTCTCACTTTATTTAGTGTAACAAAAGTTGGACTTCAAATTTATGCTGACCTATTTAGAAAAGTTTTATGTTGTAGTTCTGTAGGTTTGTTTTATACATTTGAAATTTTGTTTAATTTCTCTTTTATTCTCAACATTCAGCTAAGGGTTTAAGACTAAATTTATATTGTGCAAACTTTACGATAAAATTGCTAGTGCTCATTAATTTTTTTTAACCTACCTTTTATGTTAGAACATAAAAATGAAAATATGAGTATATTAAAATATATGTATTATTTTTATTACGAAAGAAAGGAAAAAAGATTTGGTTTTATCTACAATAATTTTTTTTGAAAAATTAGAAATTTTCAGTGAAGCATTATCAAGCACTTACTCAAATCAGTACGTGCTCTCACTGGATAGGTGCTTTCATCATCTCATTTTTATAGTTAACTAGCTGAAGTACCCGGCGCAGCCCGGGTTGTATACAAAAATTTAGACCTAAGTGACTAAAATATCAATAAAGAAGTAAATACTAAATGTATATTATAAAAGTATCAGAACATTGTAAAATAAGTATAAAAAATTGTGTGTCTTGAGGGAATTGCTACAAACCTAACTTTTTTTTAACCATGTCATACCACAAATAAATCTCTTAATTTTGGATGAAAACTGGATAAAGATTAATTTTGAAAACATCNTTTTTAATCGTTTTTCACCAATATCTCGAAAACTATGAGGTTTAGCGCTAACTTAGTTGTATACAAATTTACTATACATAAAATTTTGAACTGAAATGGACTTACGTATTTTTGTGCTGAAGTCAACGATTACGGAGTTATGGAGGGGTAAAAATACTGATATTTTTACCCAGTTTTACTGACATTTTATTTGATTTGGATACAGAAATAGAGCCTTAAATATATTTTAATGTTAAATACATACAGCAAAAGGAATATTCATATTTTTGAAAATAACAAAATCTGATATAACATGTGCAGCAAGCTATCATATTTTCTGCCTTTTAGATCTATTATCACGTGATATCTTTTATATAATTTTTTTTAGACCGAGTGATAAAATCCTTCCCCGGCGACCGCCGACCTTACTTGAACGTCTCCATCCTTGGACGTGAGATACATGGTCTCCTAGATTCCGGAGCCACGCGAACCTTAGTGAGTGCTGAGGGTCGAGAATTCCTTAGAGACTTAGGGCTGCAAAGTTATTCTATTTCCGGAATATTAGTGACTATTGCAGATGGTGGATCTTGTTATGTTGAAGGTGCAGTCGATGTTCCGTTCCTTTTAGAGGGACAAATAAAAATTATCACAGTTTTGATCGTGCCTAACCTGAAAAATAAACTGATTCTTGGACTTGAATTTTGGCGAGAAATGGGTTTGGTACCGGATTTATCGAAAGGTACTTGGACTTGGAGTGAATCCCTGGGTTGTGTGGAAGTTTCCGAAGGTTTGCGTGCGAGAAATTCCTTAAGCAAAGAACAAGAAAAACTTTTAAAAGATCTCGTCGATAGATATTGTTCTGCAGACTCCAAGAAACTAGGCTGCACTAACTTAGTTCAACATGTTGTTGATACCGGTGACGCCGCGCCTATAAAACAAAGATATTATCCGGTGTCACCTGCGATACAGAAAGCTATGAACGAGGAACTAGATAGGATGTTAGCTGAAGGCGTGGTGGAAAAATCAAAGAGCCCCTGGTCATCTCCAGTAGTGATGGTGAAAAAGCCGAATGGAAGTATGCGCTTCTGTGTGGACTTCAGAAAAGTTAATAGTGTCACCAAGAAAGACGCGTACCCCCTCCCTTTTGTCACTCACATTCTAGACCGCTTACGTGATGCGAAGTACCTATCGTCCCTCGATATAAAATCAGCGTACTGGCAAGTACCCGTAGAAGAAAAATCTCGTGAGCGTACGGCGTTTACGGTCCCTGGTCGCGGACTTTTCCAATTTAAGCGGCTCCCTTTCGGCCTACACAATAGCCCGGCTACCTGGCAAAGGCTAATAGATGGAGTACTCGGACCGGATCTAGAACCCTTCGTCTACGTATACCTCGACGATATCATTATTGTTACCAGCTGCTTCGAGGAACATTTGGAGATTTTAAGAAAGGTCTTAGAACGACTTACCAACGCTGGACTTACTTTAAATCGGGAAAAATGTAATCTTTGCCGCCCCGAACTTAAATATCTGGGTTACATAGTAGATGATAAAGGACTACGCGTAGATCCTGAAAAGGTTTCGGCTATTATGGACCTTCCTGTTCCCAAAACCACCAAGCAACTTCGAAGGTTTATAGGGTTAGCATCGTGGTATCGCCGGTTTGTTCCCGAGTTTTCCGCTCTGACATCACCACTGACCTCTCTGTTAAAAAAGAACAAGAAATGGGAATGGTCAAAGGAATGTGGAGATTCCTTTAACCGACTGAAAGAAGCTTTAGTCTCTGCACCGATCTTAACACCACCGGACTTTAGTCGACGTTTCATTATCCAAACCGACGCCTCAACCATCGGACTAGGAGCTACGGTTTCTCAACAACTTCCGGAAGGAGAACGCGTTGTCGCGTACGCCAGCAGAGCCTTAACTAAACAAGAGCGAAACTACTCCGCTACCGAACTTGAATGCCTCGGAGTAATCTGGGCGGTAGAAAAATTCAGACCTTACATCGAAGGAAGTCCTTTTACAGTAATCACGGACCACCATTCCTTGTTGTGGTTACAGAACCTTAAGGAACCAACTGGGCGATTGGCGCGTTGGGCCCTTAAGCTTCAACAGTATGAGATTACTTTAGTTCACAGATCGGGAAAATTAAACGTCGTGGCTGATGCCCTCTCCAGAGCTCCTTGTGATTCGGAAAATACCCGCGAAACGTTGACAGCTGTTAAAGTGACCGAAGGGGATCATGATAAATGGTATAAAAAGATGCTAAATAATGTACAAACCTATCCTGCCAAGTATCCCTTGTGGATGATAAAAGATGGTAAACTTTATAAGAGGATTCGGGTGGATAGTAAGTTCACACACGTTGTCGATCCCTGGAAGACTGTCGTTCCAAAAATACTCCGACCAACGGTACTAAATGAAAATCACGATCTTCCTACAGCTGGACACTTAGGAAGGTTTAAAACTCTCCGAAGGATAGCAGAAAACTACTACTGGCCGGGAATGGCATCGGATGTACACAGATATGTCGCACGTTGCAAAACATGTCTAGCCATTAAACCTGAACAACGGAAGCCCAAAGGATTAATGGGAGAAAACAGAGTCCCAGGAAAACCATGGCAGATACTAAGTACCGACCTAATGGGGCCATTTCCTAGTTCATCTAAGCAAAATAAGTATTTGTTAGTTGTGCTGGATTGTTTCACAAAGTTTGTACGTCTATTCCCGTTGAGAACAGCTACTGCGTCTACCGTTCTGCGACACCTAGAACAGGATGCTTTCCTAGTGTTTGGAGTGCCAGAAGCGATTATCTGTGATAACGGACCGCAATATCGGAGCGACACATTTAAGCAAAGAATGAGACACTACGGGGTAAGTATTAAATACACTCCATATTATACAGCCCAATGTAACCCTACTGAGAGGGTAAACAGGGTGATAAAGTCGGCCATACGCTCCTACGTGAAAGAAAACCACAGGAGTTGGGACAAGTTTCTGCCTGAGATTGGGTTTGCCTTGAATTCAGCTGAACATGAAACTACCGGCTATACACCTGCATATCTTCAATTTGGGCGTCGAATTCATAGCTCCGGAACGGACCACAACCTAACTCAANCATTTTATTTAATTTTTCTTTACAATACATTTATCTTTATACTCGACAATAACAGAAAAAAGTCCAGTCATGCACCATGACTTAATGAGCGAATTTTCAAAGAAATCTGCGTATTATTGGCTTATGATAATATAGGAAAAATTTTGGTGTGTACCAAAAAAAATTTGGTACACACGGGTACGGCTTACAAAAGTCAAAATAGTATTTACCCTTCAAGATGCATGTCGTTGGAAAGCTCTTTAAGAGTACAGTAATTGTTCTTATTTACACTTTTATTATATTTTCATATAAAAGGGAGGTAAAATGGAAAAACATGTTTATATGCTATTTTTGACCCTAAATGGTCCAAATTTGAACCATTAATGGACTCCAAAAATTCTGGCCTATGAACTCATCCTTTCTTATGATATTATTGACATTTCAAAATTTGTTTGAAATTTTTAAGTGCATCCTAAGGGGAGATATCGTCTGGAGTGACACATATATACATACATATATACATATACACACATATATACATACATATATACATACATATATACATACATATATACATA
>KZ651043.1:1483824-1503753 GCA_001010745.2 Gerris buenoi
TATAGGTCCAGAGTTGGGTGGGCATCGTCGGGCCCCTGATGAGTCGGTAGCGACGAAACGATGCAGGACATGGCGTTTTGCCGAGCCAACATCTTTGTGACGTTTGTCTGGTGTTGGAACAGTTCCTATGTGTCACGCTTGCGTGGCACATCCCTTGGTGTCTCTCACATATGGTTTATATATACATACATACATAAAAAAGTGTTAAAATTTAGGGTTAAATTTAGAATGGCCTGAAACGGATTTCCATGAAAATTTTTTATAAAAATTCGCATTACAAAAATTTTGAAGCCATTGCAATAGCTTAATTTTCTTCGAAAATTCGCTAAAAATATGCAAAACATAAAAATCCATGCCCTAAATAATGACCTTAGTGTAAGGTGAGGCGAGAGTTAGCGGGCATACTAACCATTCGGTAACGTCTCGTTAAATGTTACCATTAAAATAATCAAACAGCAACTGAATTAATTGTAAAATGTTGTTCACCCAGTCATTAAATTTTTACAATAGCACTAAAAGTCTCCAAACATATCAATTTTTCTATTTTATAAATAAAATATAAATATATTTATACATTTATATAAAAATGTAGTCCCATTATTTATTTGTTTTTTGAAGGGTGTTGGACTGTACTTATAATTTATTAAATTTTTTCATGTCTTTTGGGGTGAATAAATTACTCATTTATTTAAATGCTAATATTTCATCCCTTATTTTGCGACATCTTTAACCCTTGTTAGAGGTCTTAGTTTTTAAAAAAAAATCATTAATAAGTTAAATCTGTATAAATCGTCTGAATATAAAAAAATCATAAAAGAGTCATGCTGAGTGACTGATCACTCAAAGATATGAAATATCACCATTTATTCAATTAAAAATGAGTAATTATTTACCCCGAAAGACATGAAAATTTAATAAATTACATCACTTTTTCATTATATTCCATGTACTCAGTACTTACATTATATTTTGCATTTATTATGTAACATGAATTTAGAAAGCAGAGAATTTTGAAACACTAAAAAATTATGTTTAGTTTTCTAATCAAAGAATTATGTTTACAGGTGGCTGACACACAGGAAAGAATACAAAATTATTCAAATTCATCGTCTCAAGATATCAATCATTCACCTTCCATACTTAGCCAAAACATTCAGTACTTTCAACTTATAGAAGAGGATTTCCATGATGACCATAAAATTAATCAAAACCAAGATAATAAACAACAAAACAAACAAGGGATATGTGTTGAGTTACAAAATAAACAAGAGATATATGCAGAGTTAGATAATAAACAACAAAACAAACAAGGGATATATGTTGAGTTAGATAATAAACAACAAAACAAACAAGGGATATGTGCTGAGTTACAAAATAAACAAGAGATATATGCTGAGTTAGATAATAAACAACAAAACAAACAAGGGATATGTACTGAGTTACATACTAAACGAAAAAACGATTCTAAGTATTCGAATGAAAATATTTGTAATATAGACAATGATCAAGAACATTTACCTCTTAAAGATTTTCAAAATGAAACTGATACAAGTGAAGAACATTTATATGAAATCAAAAGTCAAGCTAAAATTACTCCTAGAAATATGGATAGAAATATAGATAAGGGTGAAAATAATTATTTATCTTCTGGGAGAAATGATAACAAGGTAAAATATATTTCAAATTTAAATTAATTGCACTACATTTCTAGTTAAGCTTAATTTTATTTCTTATCTTATCTATAATAAATTATTATCTAGAATGATAATTAATATAGTATATTCTATTATTTGCCACTACAATTGAATACTTGCCTAAACTAAATTAACAATTTCAATTTAATTCCAAAGATAAAATTATCATTATTTCAAAAAGTCCTGATTGTATTAATTAAGTACTACTAAATAAACGATTAAAGTCATATGAATAGACACAAATTTATTTGCACTAGAATATTTATTATAATTTGGATATGCATAAATTTATACGTATGTCCCCAGATCGACGCATCAATAGGTGTAAAAGACTAAAAAGTTTTGAATTAAAATTTCATCTTCTGGGGTTCAGCCCTGCTTGGATAGAAACTAATTCATATCATAATTTAAGTTTCGGAAAATCATGTATGTCTTGGAAATTTACATAATAGTTATTTTCCCACTAGTAAAGTGCTTCTTCTGTAGGAGATGCGACAAAATGTTATTAGAAAAATTTGTTCAGAAAGAAAAACTGAGTAAGAATTCAAAATTTGAAAATGCTCCGCCTACTTTGATATATTGCATTATTTACCTTTTTCTTTTAATAATTGATAAAGATTTTAAAAAATTTCGTGAGGAAAAGTTCTTACAAAATTGATAAATTATGCAGGTGCAATAAAATGTAGTTTACTTCCAATGAACGTTTACTTTCATCGTCTGTTAAGAAATTTTAATATTTATTATAAGAAATAAGAATAATAACAATAACAAAACAAATAATTCACGATTAAATTTAATGTTTTACTAACATAATAATATTCATAGTGGTGTGTCATAATAATATTCATAGTGGTGTTTGCTAAATTTGAAAACACCACTAAAATTATTATTTTTAACTATTTTTAACAGCACAATAGGCATACTATGGAGTGGTAAATAATGCAATGTATCAAAGTAGGCGGAGCGTTTTCAAAGTTCTTTCAGAACAAATTTTTCTAATAACATTTTGTCGTATCTCCTACAGAAGAACCACTTTACTAGTGGGAAAAATAACTATTATGTATATTTCCAAGACATGCTTGATATTGCGAAACATAATTTATGACCTAAATTAGTTTCTATCCAAGCAGGGCTGAACCCCAGAAGATGAAATTTTAATTCAAAACTTTTTAGTCTTTTACACCTATTCATGCGTCGATCTGGGGACACACGTATATTTTGTATAAGTATTGAGACACATACATGTATAATATATAGTTTGTCCCGAATAGGGTTGCCAATATGCAGTGTGATGACAAAAAATTCCATTTTTCGAAGTCACTCTTCATAAAATCTCTAGCTTGTGCTTACATAAAGATTTATAGTATTACTTTTTATATCCCCCCCCCCTCCCAAAAAAATAATAAGTACCCTGCAGCCAAAACGTTCATTTCTAAAATTATTCAAGAGGACACTGGACAAAATTTTGACTGTTATAGAAAATATTATTATTTATATATTTCATTATGTGATATTTCTAAAAATTTTTATCTGGAAAAAGAAGAAGAAATATGAAGAATACTTTTTTCTGAATAGTCAAAATTTGGTCCANAAAAAAAAAAAAAAAAAAAAAAAAAAAAAAAAAAAAAAAAAATCAATAAATCAATAAATATTCATTTGAGATCAAGTAGAGGATTTTATGAAGAGTGATTCTTCTTCGAAAATTGAATTTCTTTGTCATTACACTTATTGGCTTTCCGATCAGGGAACACAATATATATATATTCTTCTCTATGTTCTATACATAGAGTAATAATTTTATACATACATATAATTATATTTTCAGGAATGCAATGTATCAAGCACTCAAACAACTAAAATCATTCCAGTATTTGCCAGGAAGAGTGTTAAAAGTAATAAACAGCTTGTGACTCAACCTTCTAGAATGGGACATCCACTGAAACCCACCTTTTCCAATATTATTAAGAAGTCAACAGCGGAGAATTTAAATTTAAAAGATAATGTTCCAAATAATTTGAAATCAGGAGTAAAGGAAAACGACAATAGCAGTAGATTTAATCTTGACGAAAGGGAAATCAATGAAAGGTTTAAAGAAAATAATATTTCAGACAAAGAACCAAAGCAAAATAACTTGAAAATTCCAGTTTTTATGAGAAAAACATCGGTGAAAAGTCAAATTTTAAAACCTTCTTCAATAACTGGTATATCTTTGAGTTCTCAAACACATAATGCAGAGGGATCTGTGAATAGTACCTCAATAAATTCAACCTATCAAAAGATAAGCGTGGAAAATACTGTTTTAAAACCTACTTTTACATCTTCAATAAGCAGTAATTCTCAATCTTTAGCTTTGAAAGTTATCAAGAAAACGAAGAATGTAGGCAACAAATCTTTCTCACAGCATAAAATAGTTAAATCAGTTAATAAGCAAACGTCGTTATATACTGAACACGTAAATTCAGCGCCTTCACAACACATACGTGAAAATTCACATGATAATTTTATTAATCCTACACAGATCTCACGTCTTGCAGAAAGGCCATTAGTGAGTATTTTTGTTACATTAATTTTTTAAAAAAAATTTATTGATAATATTTTGAAAGTAATAGATACGGTTAAATAAAAAATATCACTTAGTATATAGAAAACCTTCGAACTCGTTAAAATATTTAGTAGAGTTATTTGTTTAAATTATTTACTCATGATAGTGGGGAAGTAAAATTTAATTGGTAATTGATTAAAAAATAATTGGTAATTTATTATTAAAACTAAAATACGATATTTTTTATTGTGTTGCACTCTTTAACATCACTTGTCTTCAAATCTTGTATATCTAAACTTAATCCACTTCCCGACAACCTAGAAAGACGAAACTTATCCAGATTAAGCATTCTCGATGACATTGCAATAATCTGTCATTAGATAAATAATTAATACACAATTAATTAAATAATTAACCATAATCCTAGTCTTGTGTCCTTTTTTAAATTAAAAAATATAACACATTGCTTTTAAATGCAATTTTAATATACCTTATAGACCATAGATAAGAAAATTGAAGGACTATTTAAATAATTAATTAATTTGTTTTTCTCCAAATTTTATGTATCTAAATTTGACCCACTTTCCGACTACCTAGAAAGCTGAAACTTTTCCAGATTATGTATTACCAATGGCAATGTACTACTCTGCCATCAGATAATTAATTAATTAACTTTTATTTAAATAATTAATTAATTTGTTTGTTTGTTTATAAATCTTGTATATCTAAAGGCGGTGATATAATAGAGCATTCGCCCCGAATGAGCATGCGTTCGCCCCGATTTGCCTAGAAATGGATAGGTTGAGCCGAACGGAGTCGCATGCTTATTCGAGGCGAATGCTCAAGTGTATCTCCGCCTTAAATTTAACCCACATCCCGACTACTTTGAAAGCTGAAACGTGATCTGCCATTAGATACTATTTTTTTTTCTCTGTGTTTTGTGGCGTCTTTAAATCTTGCAACCTAAAATTGACCAACTTCATAAGAACCTCGAAAGTAATATTCCTAATTACAATGCAATAATCTGTCATTAGATAATTAATCCATTTGTTTGTTTTGTGTATGTCTCCAAATCTTTGACCTAAATTTGACTTACTTCACAATTCCTTAAAATGCTGAAAATCCCATTGATTATGCGTTTAAAGTGGCTATACAAAACAATAATAATATAGATGAGTGGCGCATTATTTGACGAATTATTTTTTGAATTTATTTGTTCTTATTGCAGATAAATCCTGTAAACAAAGAGAGTAGTCAAAATACAACGAGTACTTCTAGTTCTCAGAAGGACAAAACTTCAAAGAGGCTGTTATCCCAGAAATCAAGCCAAGAATCGGTGAGTTTGTATTAATCTTTCAATTATTAAAATCAATGAACACTACAGATTGCCTTTAGTTACTGATTTTTATACATTAAATTCTTTTTCAAATCCCCCTAAGCTCTTATATAAAATGTTAACATCATAGAGGCAATGGAATACGGAGCCTTTTTAGGGTTTCGTTGGTAAAACCAAAAAAAAGAAACCCTTATAGTTTCGTTCCTGTGTGTCTGTCTGTCACTCTGTACGGTTTCAATTACTTTTGAAACAAAAGAGATAAAAAAGCGTGAAACTTACCAGTATTAAAGATCGTGTTGACGCACATACAAGAAAAATATATAGAACTCAAAATAATCAGCTGTTCAAATTCAAAATGGCAGATAATTCACATCGCGAGAATTTTTTTTTTTTTTTAATTTTGAGTGGGGTATCAAATGAAAAGTATTGATGATTAGATTACAAATATATATACCACATAGGGTTAGTTTTTAATTTTAGGCGCCATTTTGTCAAAAAGCATCGACATTTTTCGTGTCCCCCCCCCTCCCCTAACTCGTACTTCCGATGTTACTAATAATATAGAAAAATATGCAAAATGTGCGGTCTGCTGGGCCAATGAAAAAATAAGATTAGCAACTCGAGCTGATTTACCAAAAATCCAAGATGGCGGCTAATTCATGCCACTAGAAAAAAAAAGTTAATTTTTTTTCAAATTTTGAGTGGGGTATCAATTGAAAGGTATTAAAGAGTAGATTACAAAAATATATAACACTTGTGGGTAATATTTAATTTTCCCTACCATTTTGTAAAAAAAATAAAAAAAATAAAAAAATCCCCCCCCCTCCTCCTTTATAATTTTTTTCACAATACCAATGAAACCCTTTTTACGTGAGGCTTCACGCCTTACCAATTTTTTATTCTCAATTTCACTGTTGCTCTTAACATATCTACAGTATTCGGATTGCCTATAACATATCTACGGATGGAATTGCCTAAACGTGTAAATTCCAATTTTCGAAGAAAAGTCACTCTTCATAAAATCTCATGCTTGTTCATAAAAAAAGATTGTACTGTACCTCAAAAGAGCAATTTTCTAAAATCGTTGTAGAAGAAACCGGTACAAATTTTGACAATCTAAATTCTTAATATTTCCAACCTTAGTAGTTGTTGTAAGGTGCTAGTACTAGTACAAGATGGGTAGGATGAACCACTTGTTCGAACCTAGCCCTATTATGGACCCATTTTACTATCCCCGTGGTAAAGAGTTCCAGCTACTTCACATATGATACATCTGTACATTGTACCACCGAAGCGAAATATGATGTGATCATTAGTTAACTATATAAATCAAAGCATCACGAGTAGGAATCGAACACACGACCTCGTAGCACCCTTGATTCAATGATGGCCGAGCAGACGTGGTAAGTTATTTAATCCACATGGCCAGGTCGGCTCTAAATATTTCTAACCTTACTCTACGACATGAACTCCCAAATGTTCAGGTGTTCATTTAGCGATTTCCTTTTGTCGGAAATCTACCTGAATCCCGATATAAAAAGTTCCATGAATCCTCACTCCATCATTCTAATCCTCTTGTAATATACTCCTATCATCTCAACATATTCCAGGTAACCCACCTAGGCATCTCAAGAGGCAGTGACCTAGAGATCAACCTATACATCTTATATTAAACTAGCCGTTAAACCAGTGGCAACGGGCAGAATAAATATTATGTTTAAAAAAAGAGCTAGTTATAATAAAAATATTTAAATAGATATTTACTCATAAACAGCTTGGGTTTCCGGTGAAATCCGCGTCACGAAGGGGTTGAAGTCCGACGATTCGCTTCCACTACTGGAAGCATCTTCAGGGGTGTGGTGCATCGTGGTGTTGACTCGAAGCAATCACAAGATGTACTGACGACTGGAGAGAAGATCGGCGTATTTATACTGGTTTCCTAGACCGTAGATTGTACCTAGGTGTTGCCGTTATCGGGGATGTCCTTTTCGGGATGATGTAATCACGCAGGTGCTGCCTTTGTCGGTGTTTCTCTGTGGAGATGATGCAATCAGGCAGGTGCTGCCTTCGTCGGTGGTCCTTTGTCGGGCGGGTGATGTAACAAGTCGGGAAGTGACCGCGTCGCCGCTTCTAGCTTTCTGCTTGGAACAGGGGCTGACCAGAGGTTTCCAGGTCCGGGAAAAAGTGAAGCCATCCTCTCTGTTGAAATTCTCCGGTGGTTTTCTCGATCTCAATTGCCTCCCTTACCATCCTGCTGTGATATCTGTTGTCCGAAGCGAGTACTTGTATGTCCTCAAACTTTATGAGATGACCGGTTTCTCCAGAATGTTGAGCTATCGCTGATCTGTAGTCGTTGTTCTTTACTGCTCTTACATGTTATTGAAGGCGGGTCGAGATCAATCTTCCGGTTTGCCCGATGTAGTTCTTGCCGCAGCTGCATGGGCTCTGTTACACACCGCAAGTCTTGAGATGAAGGTGGTCTTTAGGTGACTTTAGAAGGCTCCTGGTGGTCATATTTGCGTTGAAGATGGTCCCGATGCCGTGTTTTCGGAGAATCCGGCTTATCTTGTCTGTTGTATCTTGGATGTATGGGAGATAAGCCTTCCGCTGGTCTTCCGTCCTTTCTGCTGGGGTGCGTTCCTCGGTGATCTCCTCCCAGCGGATGGTTCGCAGTATGTCCTCCTTCTTGAATCCATTCTTTCCTAGGGCTGACTTGAGGTGCTGCTTCTCTTCCTTCCACGAGGTCTCGTCACTGATCCTGAAGCCCCTTGACACCAAAGAGTAGATAACGGCTCTCTTCTGCGACGGATGGTGATGTGACGCTGCATTCAGGTACCTATCCGTGTGCGTGGGTTTCCTGTAGACGGCGTGTCCTAGAGTCCCGTTAGTCTTCTTCGTTACCAGCACATCCAGAAACGGCAGGCAGTCCTTCTCTTCAATCTCCATGGTGAATTGAATCTTCTGATGAATGGAATTCATATGACGGAGGAAATCATCCAAAGTCTGTCTTCCGTGTTTCCATAGAAGAAAAAAAAAACCGGAAACCCAAGCTGTTTATGACGAATCTACCCGCGGAAGCCTACGGACCAAGATAGATATTTACTGTTTAAATAATAAGTTTAGCTTCATTACACAGGAATGGCTTAGTGATAGCATTTTCGACTGAAGTGCAGGAAGTCACAGGTTCGATCCCAGCTTAATGCTCATCAATTTTTAACGTTATAATTATTCATTTAGAGGTGAGTCGCCGTCGCCATCGCCCGTCGTCGGGACACTACTCGATTATATAAATAATTGTTTTGATTACTACTCTAATCAATTGTTATTATCTACGTCTTAAATCTTATAATACATTATTATCGACTTTATCATTATTTAAATGATTTTGTATTACTTGAATGAATTAAATTTATTAGGTGTGTAAAAAGCCAAGATCTAAGCCACAAATCAAAGATGTGGATGTGGCTTCACTTGCAAGATCAGGAAAGCTGAATCAAGTGAACGCACCAACATTGATTGCTTACCTGAAAACCAACAACCTTGTTTGTAAAGCCAAAGATAAGAAGGGACAACTGATTGATCGAATTCTATCTCATTTGGGACTACCGACAAGTTCAGCCTGCAGCGCGGCTGGTAAGATTTTTTTTTTATTTTTTTCAGTTAATTAGTTTAGTTTGATGATTCTATGTTTGATTGCTAATACTCTAGTATTATTGATTTTTTTTAACGGTTATTAAATAACATATTTAAAAAATTGTTACTAAAACCAAATCTTTCCATATAAATAGTGAGAATTCATTGACACATCTAAATAATAGGGTGAAGGCACCTAACATGGTACAGGTAGGTAATATGGCATAGTGGGTTTTCTCTTAAACTAAGAGCTAATTTCTGTCAGTAAATGAGTCAATGAAGTAGTTATACAGTAGAGCTGCTAGAGAGATAGTGATATATCTTAACCTCCTCACCGTTATCTCAAGATTCAGCCATTTCTCAAACTTAGTGTCAACAAAAGTTTATAGTGATTCCTTTTGATCGGCCAAAACTCATGTAATGTAAGTACCTAACTAATATAATGTTTACATTACAGATATACATTCAGTATGTTGAGTAGATTAAGGTGCACCCATCAGTTTTATGCTTTCAACTCACTGTTTATTTTATGGAAGAACTTATGTAAAAACGTGAAACCCCCAAATATGACATATGAAATATTCCCAAATAAGACCTATGCCACATTAGGGTGCCTTTACAACGATGTGATCTAATATTCAGCATTTCATAGATAAACATATTAATTTCTTATAATTACAATAGATAACTATTTTACATTAATATAAGGAGATGGAACCTTTTTTATCATCGTTTTTGGATTTTTTCCTTTTAAAAATTCTCAGAAGTCTTGTGTTAAATATTTAGTCATTGTAGAGTTGGTTCATTATATTTAAATAGTTAATCTATCACTAGGATTTTTTTGTGCTACAAAATTTTCTATTGGGGGGGAAACCTATAGCCGAAAAACACTAAGCCATATTAGGTGCCTTTCCCCTATTGTGTTACAATTACTTTTTTAAAGTTTGTATTGAAATTCTTTTTAAAATATTTGAATTCATAATTTTTTCCCCACGAACTACACTATAAATTTACTTTTATGACAAAGTATTTAAATCAAATTTCACCTCAGAAATGCATAAAAGCGCTGGGCTAATTCGGATTATTCGTGACCCAGAAATTTTTTTCGAGTTGGACCTCTACCTGGTTTATATACAAGAGGGTTGTTTTTCTTCAGAAAATGAGCGAAGCACTGCGTAGCGGCAATTAAAAATTCAAGTGTACACAAAATTAAGGTTTTTAATTTAATATACAGGATTTTATCACCTAACCTCCAAGGTTAGGTCACGTACAATCCGAATTTACCAAGCGCTGTTTTGAGGTCATATTTTCAAAATTTTCCGGGGGTGGACCCCCGAAACCCCCTGGAAGATCTATAGCAAGACATAAGAGTACATATGACAGGTAACATATGAGTAGGTAATTCTTATTGTTGAACCATATTTTTAGAAAACCCCACATAGTCCCCTTATATAAAAACCGCATTGTAGTTTAACATCAAACGTTTTACGAATCTGCTATAGGAACTATTTGTTGGTGTATCTTCACTCTGAAGATAGAGCTTGTAACAAAATAAGGAAATTGACTGAATGTCACTAACAAGACAGAATATGATAAATGGAGTTACAATAAAAATAATTCATCAGACATTGGCATATAGTTGGAATTGAATAATACGCCGCACGTCCAAGAAAAGTAAAGAACCACTTAAAAGGTTGCGTAATAGAGGTTCAACATTTTACAGAGAGAAAAAAATATATTTCTTAACTGTATATAGAATGTTTATTAAATCAAAGCAAGCCATACCTTCATCATTTGATCCACTTTCATATCTTCAAGAGATGGATAGAGCGACATTTCGGCACAAAGAATCTGTTCGAAACCTATAACTTAAAAGAGCAAAAGCAAAAATATAATAGATAACCCAGACCTTGGTGCTAAAATTAAAAGTAATGGAACTTCGCTTATCGTTATCAAATTTAAACAAGGCAAACAGAATAATTTCAATTTCTCATCTTTAAAAGTCAAATAAAATTCACCTTTGAGCAATTAATAAACACAATTATGCGTAAATAGGGGTAGCACAACCTTTAAAACCTCGAAATCGACTATAGATAGGTCAAATACGTAGGACAGATCAGCTGTATGCTGTATCTCAAATCCCAACCTCAAGTCCAAGTCGGATCGATAGAAAGTAGAGTAGAATGGTAACCTTGGGTAACCTCCTTCGGTATATTTCTGATTCTGACGTCACGTCACAAGTGACTCATGCATAAAGAACTTTTATAACTGTGATTTCCACAGTAATTAACATAGCCAAATATCTTTTATAATTATTTGCATTTAAACGTATTTTAAGACTATCAATAGATAAACAAATGCTCTTATCTCAAATAATAAATATTGATATGCAACTCTTTAGTCATACAAAATAATGCGTCACTCTTCCTCTTCTCCTCAATCTTTATTTAATTATAAAATTATTATGGTNTTTATTTAAACAAAAAAACATTAATAATTTATTCACAAAAAAATAGTTGTGTTATTCCTAATTATGACTTACTTATTATGACAGAATTAGAAAGCCAAATTTAACAACGCCATTGTTAAAAATTATAAAAATATGTTAACTGTTTTATTTTTAATTTATGATTTTAAATGAATTATTTACCTATTTATTGGAGTTCCTTATGACTTATGATTATAACGCAGCGTCTGGACCTGGAAGTGAACCCGAAATAATCGACCCTAAATGAAATCGACCGATGACGATAACATGAGTACAAGTTGACCGATTTAGTTTATATTTAGTTCAGACATGTTCATAAAATTAAAAAAATAATTAAAATTATATTTAAATACTCTAGCAAACCAACAATAAATTTAATGTAGCAAATATTCATTAAATTTTAACAACCTCACAGGATGATACAATTGGTGAATAAAGTACCCTCTAAACGTCGGATAAATTCTGATTTACTAGGTTTTCAGAAATATCAACAATTTTTAGAATTTGTTCCTTGAAAAGAATCTATTCGATTGAAGGAAGGCACCTCACTATTGAAAGAGCATCGTAGTATCTAGAATCTAGATAATTTATGGCGTACTAAAACACATCCGTTCTTGTGCCTTTATTAAAGCTAACCCTTTTATTTTCTTGCTCAGCCATTATTAAAATTTTGTTTTGTTTTAATCTTTTGGGACGTTTAAAGGACTCAAGTATATTTTTGTATGAAATATCGCTGCTTGACCTTCCTTTTTCCTGGTCTTTAATATATACGTTTTTATTTATTCATTTTTTTTTTTTATTATTATTTTATTTTTATTTCCTTACCTCTAGAACTATAAAATGTCCTTCGTATAAATGTGGAACCTTCATGCTACAAGTTAATGTATTCAACCTACAGTTCCTTTTCTAAATGATTTACTGATATTTTCTACCGAGAGAAAAATGTTTTAAAAACATGATGTTTAATAAAAANAATTGGAATTAGAGGACAGGAAAAAAAAAATTTAAACTGAAAGCTAACATTATTTATTCGATGAGACGAACTTTTGTTTTCAAATAACATTTTGTAGTAAAACCAAAAGCGACTCCGCTATGAATTAATAAAGATCGTTAAAACTATTAAAGCGGACCTACTAAGCGGAAATTATTAAAGTAGAGAAAACAACGTTTTTTCAGATATCTTACGTCTAACTCAATTTTAATAAAACTTCATTATACGTCCAAAGTAAAATTGAAACACAGGCATGTAAAATTTGAACTTGATACAAGCAGACGTTTTTTCGTAGTGAAGTGATTCATTTTAATAATTGAAAAGGTGGTGGGGGTTAGAGGAATAGTAAGAATGCAGGGTGGTTACCTTACTACTAGCCGCTGTACTACTACTACTACTATCATACCCTTTATCTATCAATTCATCATGACTCATGATTATCAATTATTTCAATATTCAATACATATTTATTACTATAGGCTTATGATAGAGCCACGCGATGCCTATAGTAATACGTTAGAATATAACAACTATTAATACAAAAGACAATACTAATACCAAGCATAAGTTTCAAAAAGACAAGGAAACATAAAGTATATTATTAATCGTAAATTAATATATTTAAACTGCTCTAGTTGCTAATACAGAGAGAAACTAATAGTTTTATTTGTTTCTTTTTCAGCCCAGAGCAAAAAAAAAAAATTGGTAGATTTGAAAAATTTGGGGGGGATTTTTTTAAATCTACATATAAATACAATTTATTGAATTGTTAAATTTTCGAAGTATAAAGTTTCAATTTACATTAATATATGTATGTACGGTAAGGTGATAATGATAAATTGATATTTATCTATTACAGTATTATAGTTTATAGTTCAGTAAAAATGAACTACCTAAGATAAAGTTTTTGTTGAGTATAATTTACTTGGAAGAAGCTTTTTTTTGTCGTATTAGCCTTTCTTCTCCCGCCGCCTGGCCATGGTGTTTGTACCTTTTATACCACTAAATTTATTTTTACTTTTTTACCACTATGATTTATAAAAATAATTATAGCTTCAGCATTAAGTGTTTATAAGCGAAGAAAAATTTATTTTAAATTTCAGAACAATGCACTGAAACTAAAATTGATCTGAAGGGCCGGGTTAGGATCGGCTTTTCACCTCAGAAATGCATAAAAACGCTGTTTTGAGAGGTCATAATTTTCCGGGGGAGGGCCCCTGGACCCCTCGCCATAAATCCCCTCACCCAATAATTAACTGCAGACGACGCCAATGACTTACAGTAAGATATTGTACCGCAGATACCATCATCATAACATTTTCTATCGAATATAGTTATAGCTGGATTTGGGGGGGGGGGGGATAGCGCTATAGGCCTTGGGGGGATGGGCACCCCTGCATATCCGAGGTTGCTAAAATGGAGTGCCTACCTTAATCTTCCCACATTGGTAGAATTAGGTCTTTAACAATAAAGCGTGAGTCTAGAGTCTAGCAAGATGTCCTGACCTATGTTAATCACGACGAATGAGTTAATCCTCTCCTGAATAACTGAAATGATGTTAACCCTACTTTTTCAACCTTCTACCTTTTTTCTCTTACAAAACAGTCCTGGGAAATAGCCTCGCACCTTTTTCAAGTAGGCAGTTGATTCCAATTAATTTATCAGGCTTTCTTTTTCTTCCAACATCTGCCTAATGCAGCTCACTTTGTCATGCCGAATTAGCGTGACCAATGAGAACCTAAACAAACCAGCGACATAAATAATATTGTTTACTCATTCTGCCAGCTTGAATCTATTTTCCTATAATATGTCTAATAAAAATAACTTTTTAATAACTCTTATCAAGTTCCGTCAAGTCAAATGATCAAAGCTTTACTTAGATTACATTTATATACAGCACTACACCACCGTTTTATTATGATTTGTCTCCCAAAAGATCTAATCTCTTAATTTTTATTTCGTATGAATACTATAATCTTTGTACAATTATTATTAACTTTTGATAGCGTGGGAAAATCGAAAAAATGGTGGGGAGCCAATGAGAGCGTTAGATTTTGAATTCAAGAAGTTCAAACCAACTTAGCCAATAAAAATGTCACTGGCTCCACCCCTCCCACAGGCCTAGTGGATTTATTTTTTACTACGTTTTTATTTGCTTGCTTTCTTGTTTGTTTGCTTGTTTGTCCACTACCAATCTTGCAATCTATTTTTAACTAACTTCCCGCGTAGCTAGACATTTGAAACTTTTAGAGTAGCTCAATGACAAAGCAATATTTTAATACTTTTAGCCATCTTTCTGCAGAATTTAATTCGTTTTTAGCAAATTTTGTTGTATAGAAAGTTGGTTCGGACAAAAATCCACAAGTTATTTTACGTCCTATATTTTTCAAATCTTAATTTTGACGGGTTTCAAATTTGTGATTTTTTATTAAAGAGATTAACATCGAATGACAGAGAAAAAGGAAAAATTTTTCATCATTTATTTTTCTCTTACTGTCCCTACACGAGGGCATATCAATGACACGGTTTAGATTCGATGTTGGCGAGATCCGTTTTATATAGATTTGTCCTTTTATAGGTTTAAGATCAGCTCTCTAGATGGTTGTCATTTATGTGAAGTAAATAAAGTCGGAACTATTTTTTTTACTGACATTACATTATAACAATGGCGATTTTATTATCAACATTACATATGATTCGATAGAAAATTTAAAAACGTAGTAGGTGTATAAAAATCTTTCTAGTTCTTTTTATCTTGTAATTTTTTTCTCATATATGTTGGCCAATCTGAGTGTCAAAAGTTATAGCTATGATTCTCTCCTAAGTTTTTGTTTGTTCCCTCTCCCACATTCAGTGCTTTACTTATTTGCAAGTATTATAATATAGTTTACATTCAACAATTAATGCATATTGTCTGTCTGTCTGTCTGTCAGTGTATAACGCTTATGTATACGTGTCCAATGATAACCTGTGTAAAAGTTGAACGATTAGTTTGAAATTTGGTATTCCTTTTAGTAATGCTCAGGCTAAGTTCGTTGGAACGTTAGTTCGCACGAAATTTCTTAGCGCCGATACCTTACGCTCTAATAAAACTTCACATACATCGTCTGTCTAAAGAACAATTGAAACACAGGCATGTAAAATTTCAACTTGATACATGTTGAAGTTTTTATTTTTTATTTTTATTTTTTTCGCAGTGATACATTTTATAATAGTCGAAATGATGATTGCCGGAACATGTTGGCGACGTATAAGAAAAATGTGTTTAATGAGATATCGCTCTGGGCTTTTCTTTTAGACATAATGACTTTTTCGGTCTTAAATTAGTGAAACTCATTAAAAGTAAAATGCCTTTTCTATAAATTTTAGAGTTAAAATCTTATCTCTTATCTGATGTCTTTTCGCTGAGTGAGATTTATATTTTCTCTCTTCTATTATAAAAACCAGAATTGTGTAAAATTTGGTCTACTTTATTTTCAATCGGATAAAACGTTTTGGGCATTCCATTCAATTTATGCTTAATAACAAAAATACGTATTGTATACGTATGGGTTAATACTAATGTAAGGATGCTGAGACATTATTAATTGATTTCCCTATAATATTGACATGATCTATTTGTTAACATGGTCAATAGATAATTTATTTGGTAAACCTTTGTTTTGAAGACCTAAGATATTCTTTCCCTTGATAAACAATAACTTTTCAAACTCACAAGCAAACACAGCACTATAGTGTGCCAAGATACAAGACAAGACACCAACTTTGTCTTTATCAGTTTGAACTCAGAAAGAATCTATATTGAACTCTATGTTTTCAACTGTTGTTTATGATTCGATCTATAATTTCTAAAGTTGTGTGTTTTGAGTTTTGTCGCACTTTTGAAACTAAATTTAGTTATTTTGTGATTATATCGCATACTACATAACTTCGAAGAATGAAAAAAAAAAATGTGCATATTGATTTATGTTCACAAAAAATTTTCTATGTACCTACTCACATTTAATATATACGAGTGAAGCAAAATTAGAGAAAATCTAACAGAATTGATCATCAGCTGATGTGCTGAAAAGTATAAAGATTACCAGGTTACTAACGACAGGATTAATATTTAATATTAATATTTATATAAAATAATATTCATTGTTTAATAAAATGATATAATCAACCCAAGTTATTACATAATACATATACAATACAATCAAAATCAGTAAAGCGAGCAGCATTGCAGAGCAAATCGTTATCAGAGTAAGGAGTTAGAATTAACAATCAGATAATTAATTCTTAATACTGACCAGTTACAATAGCAAATGTTTTATAGACTCATATTTAATACATTATATAGTCGTCACCGGTAAAGTAAGCAACAGAAGAAAGCAAAGTGACTGATCTAATGTGTATCAGAGTGACCAGTTTCTTTAATTATCAATCAGAGAATTAATGTACAGGGTGGGCCAAAAAAACCGCACTTTTTTGAACACTTATAGCTTCTGTAGTAGATATAGAAATGGGGTTTTCGGGGTCTTAAAACTACATTCTTTTACTTTAAGTTTCATATCTATAACTTTAAAAACGATTAGGTGAAAGCCACGCAATGACGGTTTGAAATAGGGTCTTTAAAAAAGTCGTTGTCCGGGTAGTAATCTTGTTTGGTATTATAGTTTTGATGGAATAAATTACCATATGGTGGAAGCAGGGGGGGTGTCATTGTAGTTAAGTGAGAGGAGTCCCTCAGTGTTATAACAAACAATGAATATGGGTTAAGCACAATGTTTTGCCTGCAAGTCTGGGCAATGTAGTTTTCTGACCCCGTAAACCCCATATCTCTATCTACTACAGAAGTTGAGCTACAGGTGTTCAAAAAAGTGTGGTTTTTTTTGGCCCACCCTGTACATTTATTTACACCTATATCTTCAAAAGTACTCATCTGATTTGTATGAAATTTTGATGGTTTGTCGAAAGTAGCCTGGAGATAGCACATAATTAATTTCAACCGTTTGNTGAGGGACTTCTCCCACTTACCTAAAAAGAACCCCCCCCCTTCCACCACATGGTAATTTATTCTATCAAAACTATAATATCAGACGTCAGACAAGATCACTACCCAGACAACGACTTTTTTAAAGAACCTATTTCAAACCGTCATTGCGTGGCTTTAATCTAATCGTTTTTAAAGTTATAGATATGAAATTTAAAGTAGAAGAATGTAAGTGATCAAAAAGTAGGTTTTTCTTGGCCCACCCTGTATAAAACCGTTTTAACTTATGTCTATGCTTAAGTTGAAGGGTTGAACCCAAAATTGAGCCTAAAGGCTCAGACTTTGATAAATTAGTTAATTTGTTGAAACCACTATGCAAAAAATTTGCAGCTGTGATTTTGATATTATCTGATTATTTATACTCTAAGTAGGTATTCTTTATACCACTAAACATTTTTTAAGTGGTGAATAATTGATACAGTGCATTTTTTAAAAGTGTTAATTAATCATTGTTATCCTATTGGAGCATTGTTATCCTATTGGATAGCGATGTTATTAGTGATTAACTTGTCCTAATTTCGCAACACTTTTTTAAAAATGAATTGTATCAATTATTCACCTTTATCAATTATCCGGCTCAATGGACCAATGTTAAGGTGAAGTGAAGTGTGGTGGCTGGAAGATGTGAGTGGTGACAGAGTAGAGTCTGAATCCAGGAATTAAATGGTTGTAAACGCTTCCCTGGATTTCAGTGCAAAGTGGAGAAATTGGTGGTCTTCCTGGCTGCTATTAATTTTAAAGGAGCCAAAGGATGCCACGGAAAACTAAAGCTTATTTTGTGTTAACTAGAAAAATCATTAAAAAAAAAAAAAAAAAAAATGCCACTACACTCTTGAAAGGCTACACACACATTTATGAGCTCCACAAATTGGAGGAAAAGTCCCATGACAGCAGGCTTGTTAATAGCAAGATTCTAATCCAAGAACTTGGGGGCCTCTTCAGATGCTTGCAGACTATGACCTATGAACTAGCCTGCATTGTTGGTCTAGTGTTCAATGGTGCTTGAAAAAATATACATATTCTGCTGAATATGTTTAATAAAAAAAAACACTGAACAACAGTAAACTGTATCAGTGAAAAATTATGATAAAACATTAAATAAATCGGAATAACTGTTGAAATATCTATATTGAATATTACTTTCCACGCAGTGGTATGAATTTAAATACTTGGGAGTTAATTCATGTGTAGACTTTAACAAAATTAATCTATAGCAGGTCTGTCTCCGTCTAATATAGTTATAGATAACAAATTTTAAACTTACATAATTATATACTGTAATATCAGTAGTATAAGGAAGTTTTCTGAAATGTGAAAAACATTCTTGGATATTACACAATTAACATTTAATTATTATCTATATATATAAAACTAAGTGAGAGTGACAGTGACTGACTCATCAAAAATTCTCCTTCTTCCCATTGACTAAGAGATTTGAAATTTGGTCCATAGATAGGGTGTACCATAAATAGAAAAGTGCGGCCGTTTTGATTTTGATATGTGTCCGCCATATTGAATTATAGCCGCCATCTTGGATTTTTTCATCAGTAATTCACCTACTTCCCATTGACCTAGAGATTTGAAATTTGGTACATAGGTAGAGTGTACCATAAATAGAAAAGTGCGGGTGTTTTGATTTCAATATATAGCCGCCATCTTGGATTTTCAAGACACATGTATATTTTTATGGGCCGTATATCGTTTTAAAGGCCTTGATTAATACATTAATGTTGTGGTGTTTTTTTATTTTTAAAAAAATTTTGTACGGGTACATTTGTACCGATTTGTACTTTTGGTTCAGGTTAAGAAGGTGAAATAATTTTTTTAAATTTTATTTTTAAATTTATTAGAATTCATTAGCCTAAATAATGGGCTTATACATAGTTTGTTTTTTAAATATATTTTTGGTACCTATTGGTACACGGGTACAAATGTGCTTTTTAACACAACACCTACTTTTATGTATATCGTTGAAAAACTCTTGAATAGGCCTTTCAACGTAGTTATGTAGTGTTTTGTGATATTTTTACTTTTTAGGGGGGTAAAATTGAAAAAAGTCCTTATATAGCTGTTTTTTGACAATGGATCCTTAGGTTTTGGTTGAAATTTAAAACATTGTTATTATTTTTTACTCTCCTTTTCGAGACGTTTACGAATATACCTCATTTATTTTGTTATCATCATTTTGACTTTTTCGGGTAAAAAAA
>KZ651043.1:1539438-1557039 GCA_001010745.2 Gerris buenoi
CTTTGCACCATCCCAGGAGGTGAGCATAACTTTTGGGAGCCCAAAAACAAGTAAAGTTTTGCACTTTTTTCAGTTTTTTGCTTGTAGCTCGAAAACAGTGAGTCGGACGGAAAATGACAATCTATTCAATATTAAAGAGGGTGTTGAACGTGATGTTGGGGTGTTCTACGTTGAATGACTATATAAATCTTCAAATTCGGTTCAGTAGTATAGCCAAGTTAACAACAGCAAAAGTTAAAAACTGGGAATTTTCCTCCTTTGGTGCTACCTTACGTTTTGGGACTTTCCAGGACCATATTTCTTTGAAACAAGTACTCCTATTCAAAAACCCACAGAATAAAAGTTGTAGAGTATAAAATTTTACATCATATGGATATCTCAATAATTGCATTCTGAAATTGGAACTGAAGAATATTCAAATAAGTTCTAAGAAATACAGATTCAGAAAAATAGTTACGTAAGTATAGACACGCTGAGTAGAAAGAGTTTAGAAAGAGCTCAGAGGAAGATTTTAGGAATTTTTTCGAATATGAGTTGGCGCCTTATCCTCTTTCCATCTTTGATGAAACAGGACTACGAAAAACGAAGAAATCTGTATTTTATCAATTATTTTCACCAGTGTCTGATCCACCTAATCTTGCAGATAGTGCCATTGTAATTGATGGGGGGTCCTTTTACATCGAGCAGTTTGGCAGTCAAAGGAACAATTTTTATCCAATGAATACAACAAAAAACGGCTTATCTCCATGCTGCGTGAGAAATTAGCATAGCAGGGGTTTGAAACCAGGCAAGCTCTTGAGGATGCTGATACCCTTATTATCAATACCGCCATTCAAATGGAAGAAAACTTTGCGACTGTCATAGTAATCGGAGAGGATACAGATCTATTGATCCTATTAACCGCCAAAGCACCCAATTCCTTAAAAAATCATGTCATGAAACCTGGAAAAGGGGCTTCTAAGAACACATTCTACTCTCCCAGGAATTTCAACTTCTCTTCTTCTTAAAAAGTTCGTTGTTTGATTGAGATTTTGTGGAAATCAAACATAATGAATGGTTTGTATCACTTTTTTAAAAAGAAATAACACTGTATTATAAAATATAAGTTTAGTCGTCTTCTTCTGTCAAACGCAACCATTTATTCCTGCATGCAGTCAGTGGGTGTGATACAACCTCTGCATTTTATCGCCAAGGGAAGTTAAAGTTAGTTAAGCTCCTTGAAAAGGACTCAGCTTTATAGGAGGCTGTCAAGGTTTTCCACCATGCAGACGCTGATCCTGAGGAACTCATTTCAACATGTCAACTGTTCCTAGCAGCCCTATATTCCCCCAAGGCCAATGATTCCCCCTTGGACAAAATCCGGTATGAGATACATATTCTCAAAATCCCTTATAAGGCCGACTTTAAATCTTGCTTCTCTGCCCCCATCAAATGCAGCCACCGCCCAACATATTTTGCGAGTCTACCACTAAATTCAGGGCTGGTACGATAGACCAAAGGATCTTCTCAGCTGGGGTTGGAGAAGGATGGAATTTGGCTTGCTTACCGTCATGAGCACAAAGGATCCAGCGCCAGCTGAAATCCTCAACTTAGTGTCCTGCGGCTGTTCGAAGTGGTGTACAGGAAAGTGCAGCTGCCGCAAAATAGACATGAAATGCACTACGATTTGCCTCAACTGCCACGGCCAGTCATGCTCATATTCGGCACCATCTAGGATGAGGGTGTGTCCCACATACCGACTGCCGTAGAAGCAGAAATAGGTGAGGACAGTCCGTTTGAAGATGAGCCCGATGAAGAGGGCCTCGACATGGCACCGCAGCTTGAGAGCTTTGTAGATGAAGGCCCATCAACATGTAAGCTAATGAGAGCATCAATGCTGCCTCATTTTTTGTCATATATGCATATGTATACGCTATATATTTTTTTATTTATTTATTTGTTTTATTTCGAACTCAAATACAATCAAGATTACTTTGCGGTTCCGTCTTAAACAGTTCATACTAGTATTCCTGCCTATAATTTCTAACCGTTTCCGCGTTATTACCGTTAAAATTAATTATATAATTAATTTTAAATTAAATGATTTAAATTATATTAATTAATTAGAAATTTGAAAACTAAAAATTGTTTTTTAATCATACTACCTCAAATCTCTACTCAGCGTGTGTATACTTACGTAACTATTTTTCTGAATGTGTATTTCTTAGAACTTATTTGAATATTCTTCAGTTCCCATTTCAGAACCGAATTTGAAGATTTATATACTCATTCGACGCCCCTCTTTACTCATTTAACCCTCTTTAATATTGAATAGATTGTCATTTTCCGTCCGACTCACTGTTTTCGAGCTATAAGCAAAAAAACTGAAAAAAGTGCAAAAATTTACTTGTTTTTGGGCTCCCAAAAGTTATGATCACCTCCTGGGATGGGGCAAACGTAGATTACACTTATTTAGGACCAAATGAAGGTATTAAAACGATTTCCAGCTTTCTGTACATTAATTCCCCGAAAAAGCCTTATTTGACTGGCCTATCAATTAAAATTGAGTAATTACTTACCCCGAAATACAAGAGGAATTTAATAAAGTTATGTACAAATTTTTCCATATGCGTTAGTCTTCTTCTATTTTTCGTCAATAAACTTTAATTTTATGATAAATTTGGTATTTTATTTATTGAACGTAAGTAATTATTAGACTGAGGACATAATTAAGGTAAAACTACGTTTATACCGGAAACTTGTATTATTAGCGCCCGAAAGAGTAAGTCAGGTAGAAAACAACAGTACCGTGAAATTTATAGCTCTGAAGTGTGCAGCCACAAACACTTAAGGCCCATACTCGTACATACTATAATACGGTCACCTGACATGCCTGGATATTTTTCAGACTTGTCCGGCGACCGCATAGTGAGTGTAAATTTGGCCATACACGTTGTGGTATAATACCTGACAGGTCTACCTGCACAGATTTACCGGAACGTGTGTGCTATCAAATTATGACATAACAGCACAGTTGATAGAACACATGCTACGGTTTACCTGTACAGGTTCACCTCTCAGGTATACTAAAACGTATATGGCCGGCTTAAGAAGACTGACAGATTCGTATGTCGTATAACATGTCTGACGTTTCCGATACATTTTCAGACAAATCTGAAGCAAAATGTAAGGTGTCGATGACAGGCGTAATGTACGGCTCTAGGTTACATAATGCGCATGCCCAAATCTACCCCTTCCATAGGGAAGAAAGTATTTCACTTCTTTAACCCATTCTAAAAAGCTCGATTTGGAAGAATTTTCGGAAGTAACATGTCTTAACCAAAAATCCTTTCTTCTATTTCTAAATCATATAAAAAGCGTTTAACTTTCTTTCTTATATTCTTGAACAATTAAAATTTTGCCACTCGTAAATTAAATAATTGCAATTGGAATGAAAAAGTGTATGTAATAAATATTTTTCCAGACGATATAACTTGTATGCAAAATACAAGCTGTTGTATAATTTATCAGCTAAGTATATAATATTTTACTTCGTGGGAAGAGACAAAAGTTATTCAAACTATCATAAATAATAAAAGTTATAAAACATATCAGACAAATCCACAACACAGCCAACTTGTGCTGTGCAAGGTATTAATAAGACTTTTCACAATAAATAATTACAAGATAAAAATAACTTTTTATATACTACGCTTTTAAATTTTCTGTTGACTAAATAAAAAATCAATTTGAAACTTGTCAAAATGAAGATTGAATATATGGGACATGTCAAAAGAAATAAAAAACTTGCGGATTTTTTCCGAACTAACTTTACCATACAGCAAAATTTGCTGAAAACAAATTAAATTCTGCTGAAAGATGACTAAAAGTATTAAAATAATGCATTGTCATCGTTTTCTGAGCTATTCTGAAAGTTTGAAATGTATAGCTAGTCGGGATGTTAGTTAAAATTCGATTGCATGATTTGTACTGGACAAACAAACAAGAAAGCAAGCTAATAAAAATGTAGTAAAATAATAAAGCATTTCAAACAAATGCATAACACAACTTTTTTTTGTAATAAAAAATGATAAAGCATTTCAGGCAAACACCTATTCTTGGGATATAGTCCCTTCTTACAAAGCCGACCTAGAACTATTCAACTTCCTAGTTGTTTATTTACCTACTTATCTAATTTACTTATTTACTCATTAATGAGATCAAATAAAAATGAAAATCAAGAAAAAAAATTGATCAGATGTTCATTGTTTAACAACAAAATCCACAATTATGCTAATAATAATCCGTGGCGTAACAAACTGAATAATGTGCACAACGTGTCTACAAGTGTGGACGCTAGACCTAGATAATAGACGGTCTCAGGAGACGTCTATAGACATGTTGCGCAACATGTCTACTGGTGTGGATTAGGCTTACCATTTCGAATGGAAAACCATAGACATGCGATTTTTGGTCTAGCAGTGAGACCGTAGACGCCGTTTGTCTAGCCGATGTCTATAGACAAATCGCTAGACATGTCTCTGAGACCAAAATCGCGCAACATGTCAATAGACGGTCTCATAGACCGGCTATAGACATGTTGCGCAACGTGTCTATAGACGTCTCCTGAGACCGTCTATTGTCTAGGTCTAGCGTCCACACTTGTAGACACGTAGCGCAACATGATTACCGTTGCACCGTGTCTACCATTTCGAATGGAAAACCATAGACATGCGATTTTAGGTCTAGCAACGAGACCGTAGACGCCGTTTGTCTAGCCGATGTCTATAGACAAATCGCTAGACATGTCTCTGAGACCAAAATCGCGCAACATGTCTATTAGTGTAGACAAGGCTTTAAAGCCTTGTCCACACGACAAGGCATGATTAGACAAGGCTTTAAAGCCTTGTCCACAGTAGTAGGACATGTTGAGAGAAAGTAACACGGGAGTTATCTTCACTGATAAGGGCACTGGCTTCAATTCTAGTCCGTGTCAGTCTTGTTGATCTCCGACATGAAGTAGGCTCGTTTTTCACTTGTTTCCTGTTACTAATGAAATTCTATTTTTTCCGCATTTGGTAAAATATCTTACTTTTTACTTTAATTTCTTAAAGTTCTTTTAGTACTTACTGCTTCATCTAATTGTTTCGGATGTATTTTGACTTATGTTACTTGTGTGTTTAGAGAGCCAGCGTGACCGTGGGGGTTAAACCACGTCTGCTCGGCCATCACTGAATCATGAGTGGAACGAGATGGGGTTCGATTCCTCCGCGACGCTATGATTTATATGGCTCACTATTGACCACATCATACTCGCTTCGGCGGTACAATGTACAAATGTATGATGTGTGAAGTGGCTGGAACTCTACCGCGGGGCGTAAAAAGGGCCTAAGTGATGGCCTAATTTCAAGGTTCTAAGAAGTGGTTCGTCCTACCCGTTCTTGTAGGAAGTACTAGACTACTACTACTACTACTATGTTACTTGTATAATTGTTAACGTTTAATGAGTTTCTATCGATTTAGTTATTAATTAAATTTGTTTAGCTTTTGCTATTATTATCTGGTTCTATTATTATCTGGTTTATCACATACTATTTATTCTTAGGCACTGATGTTGGCTTTAAGGCTAAAATCTGTTTTGGCTAGTAAAAAGTTTAAATTTAAGTGGAGTATGGATATTATTGTATAAAATATAGATTATAATAGGCTAGGTAAACAAAATCTTGTTTTGAACAAATTATTTATCTATTGTATTTATAGTGCATACAAATAAATCTATTATTCTATAAATTCTTTTAATCCACTTAGCATGGGTTTTTTCATTATTGGATTATTTTTGAATATTGATTCATTGTATATTAATATAATCTTTTTTCAATCAGGTTGTGTCCTAGAGTCATCATTTTTAAATTAGTTAAATGATCTTTTAGGCGGGAAATTTGATAAGAAAATGAGTGGAAGATTGGAAGAGAATAGGGTTGGTGTATGGTGTCAATCGGGGTCTGATTTAAAGAGGGGGTCATCCCCTCCATACTTCACTACACTTCACCCGTCTAACTTAATTTGCTTATTTTTAAACCCTTGGCTGAAACAATTAAGCCTAACACTTTTACTTAAAAATAAATTACATTAAGTGAAACTTAAGGAAAAAATGAAGTTTGAAACTGTGTTAAATTTTACTAAATTTGTATAATTGTTAACGTTTAATGAGTTTCTATCGATTTAGTTATTAATTAAATTTGTTTAGCTTTTGCTATTATTATCTGGTTATATGCTATTATTATCTGGTTCTATTATTATCTGGTTTATCACATACTATTTATTCTTAGGCACTGATGTTGGCTTTAAGGCTAAAATCTGTTTTGGCTAGTAAAAAGTTTAAATTTAAGTGGAGTATGGATATTATTGTATAAAATATAGATTATAATAGGCTAGGTAAACAAAATCTTGTTTTGAACAAATTATTTATCTATTGTATTTATAGTGCAAACAAATAAATCTATTATTCTATAAATTCTTTTAATCCACTTAGCATGGGTTTTTTCATTATTGGATTATTTTTGAATATTGATTCATTGTATNTTTTTTAATTATACATATTAGTAAATTGTTTTTTATACATTTTTAATTCTTGAGTAGTTGAACGAACATAATTGCAAGATAAAAAGAACTTTTTATATACTACGTTTTTAAATTTTCTTAAACCGTGCCATCGATATATTTGAAATAATATAATCGATATATTTCCTGCTTTGCCGTCATTTAATGTTTATCTCTTATTTATAAAAATAATAAATTTGAAACCTGTCAAAATGAAGATTGTAAATATTATGGGATATGACAAAACAAATAAAATAACTTGCTGATTTTTTCCGAACTAATTTTTCATTCAGCAAATTTGCTGAAAACTAATTAAATTCTGCTGTAAAATGACTAAAAGTATTAAAATAATGCATTGTCATCGTGTTCTGAGCTGGTCTGAAAGTTTCAAATGTCTAGCTACTCGGGATGTTAGTTAAAATTCGATTCCAAGATTTGTACCGGACAAACAAACAAGAAACCAAGTTATTAAAAAGTAGTAAAATAAATTAAATAATACGTGTGGTGTCGCGGGATACCAGGTAGGAACGAAGTTCATTAAATATAAATTATAAAATCACACTGCTAAGTACGTATACGTTGCTAACTACTTATACATGGTGGAGTTATAAAAGAGATAAAGTTAAAAGTTACTTGCTGTTTGTACCTAGTAGAGTTAAGGCAAAATCAAAAGAAAAGCATAATTTGCAACATTAAAGAAAGGGTCTTCCAATAATTTAATCATGATGAGTTTATACTTAAAGAGTTAAAGAGTGAGTTTATACTTAAAGAACGCCCTGCCCTTTTTCATTTTTTTGTCTATGTCACTCTTTAGTAAGAAAATTGGTTGTTTTTTTATTAACATTTTGTTACACTTAATTTGTGTGCTATTTAAATTTTGAAAGAGTATCCAATCTTTTATTTAAATTTTAACAGTTTAATTGATGCTCTCATATGGAGAAAATTATTTAAATTTAATTTATTCGACTCTAAGATGACAGTAAACCATGACAGAAGATGGCCTTTTAACAGAATCGAAACGCCTTAAATAAAATATTGATTACGGCGATTATTAAGGCGCGTCCACACTATGCCGTTCGGCATGGTACGTTCGGGTCGGCATGACGTCCCCATTACTTTAGTAGTGTGGACGCCCCGATCGGTGCCGAACCATCTCACGAGTACCCCCACGGTAGTTTTCTTTCTGTTAAGTGAATAAGTGTATTCATGATGAGAGACGACATTGATGCTGTTCCAGCTGTTGCTGCTGGAATCACAATTGGAGCAGCTATGGAACGTCGTTTTTTTGTTCGCCTTCAGATATTTTGGATTCGCCCATAAGTATCCTCAATGGTTGAAGAAAATACTGAGCCAGCGAATTAATGAAAGACCTATTACTTGATGAAGTAGATGAGTTGAATTTGGAGTATTGGAACGACGTGGGGTTCAGCAACTTTTTGAGAATGAATAATTCTTTGATTTCTAGACTTTGATGAATATGATTGGACCGACAATCTCTAAAAAAAATACTTCCTTCAGAGAAGCTATTTTTTGCCCTTTTCCTTTCACTCGAAAAATGGCTTTTTAAATTATTTATTTTGCGTTCAACTTCTTGCTTATTAATTTAATCCAAATAAAAAGCAAACTTGAATAAGACTGTCTTGCCTCCGGTTTTTATTTACTTATTTTATACTCGGAACTCGAACTGTCCCACAATACTGGACGGGCGTGACACATTTCTATAACTCCAAGGTTTATTCATCAATCCACGCCACAGTTGTGAAAAAAAGAAGAATAATATATTTTCACCAACATAAAATTTAAAAATAAAAAAAACAGGAAAATAGTCTGCGAACCTCACTTAAATTTTTTAAAAAATTTTAAAAATAGGCCGATCGGCACGTCTACACTACAAAATTCGGTTCGGCTTTCTTTGATCAAGTCCGAGTCTTTTCGGGTTGGATTCGATTCGGCTTTCGGTACGTCGGCAAAGCCAACCGGAACGTCCACACTAATTGCCGATCGGCTCAAGCCGAATGATGCAGATCGGCATAGTGTGGACTCGCTTTTACACTTCTTCGGCCACCTACAACTTATAGACGAGAATTGCAAGGGTGTATCACATTAAATTAGTATCAACAAAAACTTAATTTAATTCAAATCGGACAAGTAGTGTTAAGATATTTTTGTTGAGCAAAAATTATCGACAGACCCACAAGTCGTTAGACACACGGGAACGAAATGTTCCCTGATGGTTTGAAATAGATTTTTTCTTGGAATTATTGAGTTCGGAGACATATGAAATCTTCGTTCTTCAGAACAATTACATATGGTTACCTATATTCGGTTACCTTCAGTAAGATCGGAACCAATCATGTATAAGACATAATTTCATTTGTTAAAAATTACAACAAAAATAAAATTACAATATTTTATTTATAATATTTGCTTAAACACGATTTTTGCTTGATACGACTTTTATAAGAGAGAGGAAGCAATAAATTCTACATATATATACTTCGTATTGATTAAACAACTTTCATATATTACTCGATGAACACAAAACTTCCATTTCCAATAGAAACAACGACAGACAATACACCATTCGTAGCAGCTTTGAAACTGTTGCATTTAAATTCTGAATATACCCTTGAATTTAACTTTTGCTTCAGCAAGTAAACCTACTTCCCTAGTTTTTATTACGTTTTTATTAGCTTGCTATCTTGTTTGTTTGTCCAGTAAAAATCTTGCAATCGATTTTTAACTACCTTTCCGAGTAGCTAGGCATTTGAAACTTTTAGAATTGCTCAAAACCCGATGAAAATGCAATATTTTAATACTTTTAGCCATCTTTCAGCAGAATTTAATTCATTTTCAGCAAATTTTGATAATAAATGATTAATAAATCATTTTGCCCATCAGGTCTAAGGCTAGTTAAAAGGCATATATTAAATTTATCCTAAAATTCACATATTGAAATGAAACATTCAACCACATCAACACCTAAGCAAACGTACTATATAGTGTAATATGGTAAGTCATTTTTCCTATTTCTTCTTCTAACTCGCGGGATTATATAAAATAACAGAACAGGGCGGCTTCCACTCCCACGCGCGCCCTACAAGCCATAGATATCTTATAATTGCCGGCTAGTCAAATACGAAAATTTGCACTTAACTGCAATACGTAGGTATTATGAGCTAGCTTGGTCTTGGCCCTTGGGACTTAGTTGGAAGATTCAGTGTGGCCCTTAGGCTAAAAAGTTTTGAGACCCGTGTTCTAGATTCTAGAGGGTAAGAACTTACTTAAAACTTTAGGTCTCTTAGGTGAAACTTTGGTCTAAATATCGACGTATCTGATGATAGTTCCATTCCCAGGAAGTATAAATGATTCACAATGGCAGTCAAGAAACGAAAAAATCACCATTATGAAAACATGTTATTAAAAAACATCGATGTTATCATTTAACTTTATTATCTTTATTTTAATCATTTGGGTTTAATATAGTAAATATTATTTTAATTCTGCGAAGTGAGGACTAATTTAATATATGTTATTGTGTTCATATTTTCTTTATTATATTGTTTGTTATTTGTAAAGGCTTATAAAATATTTAATTAGACTCTATTTTATTCTCATTTCTTAATGATTTTGCTTTGTAAAATATTCTTTTATTGAATATAGCGGAGATTTATTTACGATTTAATTATTTCTGTTCATTGACGAAGATTGATTTCATTAGTTAACTTATCTTAAATTTAGCTTTGTTTAAATAATATTGGTTTACCCCGGTCTACATTTATACTTTCCTCTACTTAGTGATAACAAATGGATGTAATTAATATATAGTGTGATAGGCCTAGTGACGAAGTATGTCCTAAGTCAGGTAGTAGTGGTTCAGGTCGATTCAAGTAGGTTCGGACGTGGTCGTGTTGCGATCAACGCGCATGCCTCGGCCCCTCAGACCAAGAAATTCCTTGCGACCCCCTTCAGTCGTGTCCTATAGCTTCACGATCAAGCCTGTAAGTAAATCACAAACCCGCAACAAATAAAAACGCCCCCTTTTTATCAAAAGTATACATTTTTTTTCTCGAGTAATTCTTTTGTTTTTTTTGCGTTATTTATTTATTATTTTTTAATTGATAATAGTTATATTTTATTTTTAATTTACTTTTAATTTTTTTTAATATTTGTTTGTTGTTTTAATTGTTAGTACAACTTGTTATATAAACAGACTTTAAATTAATTTTTAAAAAATCTTTTTAATAAAATAAAAACAATAGAAATCGGGGAAGAATCGTTGTTTTTTTATGGAGGGAGGTTAAAGGGTCGGTACGTTGGGCGAGTTAGAACCAGGTCAATCAATACCGGTGGAGGCAGCGGGAGCGGGAGACTAGAGGCAGCGTAACCTGCTCACTTGTGGCTCACTGGGGGCGGCCCACGTCAAGACTCCATGTGAAGACACCCGGATCCTTCATGTGAGAAATTCATCTCCTCCTCAGGGAGGATAATGGAGATGGTCGAGGAGGACTTGAGGTGGTGCCGCCCCTCACATTCCCAGGGCGGCTCACTATCTCACAGACCAAGGTAACCAAAATATTACCAACCTAATCAAATTTTCAAACCTGATAAATTATTTATGTATTCATTCCCTCCCCCCACTGTTCTGCTTAAATATTTATTATTTGGTTATATAATTTAATTATTTTTTTACCCACAAACATTAGCAGGAATAATTTCTTCTTTTTTTTAGAATTATTATTATGATAAAATATGTACCTCTTTATTTACCTGCTAAAATTTTTCACAAACTAATATAAGTTTATTTTTTGCTTCCGAGCTTACCGAAGGTAACGGAAGCTATGTGATCGTTCTGAGGAACGAAACAATTTTAGGTCTCCGATTTCAAAATTTCCAAGACAGAAATCCGCTTCAGACATAGGGGAACATTTTTGGTTCCGTGTCTGTCGGACGGTCTGTCTTTCAATTTTTGCGAACCGATATCTTAAAAACGTTCAATTTTAATGAAATTTAGGTGGTAGGTCATAATTAGTCCATTGTTGGTCCCATATAATTTTTAACCTTCTGCGCCTATTTGTTTCTCTTCCACTTGCGCACAAACATACATTTATTTACGCACCTATAGCTTCAAAAGTATAATTATCTGATTTGAATGAAACTTTTATAGTTTATCGAAAGTAACCCACCAATAGCTGCAGACTAATTTGAACCGTCTACGATCTTTAACTTTTGATAAATTGATACTTTAATTCGTGTGAAAAATAAAAACAATTTTGACAAATTAAAACAAAACAATTAAACCAATTATACAATAATGGTTTGTAAAAGCATAAAATCAATAAAGTACGTGGATAGGATGCGAGGAAGCTATGTGCCACACCAATTGGCAGTCTATTTTTTTATACTAACAACCATGTCTTAAATGAAGAAAAATAAATGTTAATTTAATTAATTAATCAAAATATAAAAATAACGAGTGTTGAATATTATTATTTTTCTTATAACTGAATATCAAAGTTTACAATTAAACAAAGTATATAATGTAATTAAAGGAATTAATACTATTATACAATAAAACAAATATTACTGAATTAAAGCATGTTCAGAGAATTTGTTAAAATAAAAAGAAATAGTTTCTAATTTTTTACAATTATTATTGAAATATTTATTATCATATATATAAAAAAATACTTTTCCAACCAATAAGTAAATAAATATTATGATTAAAAAATACATATTATTAAATTTTAATCATGTGTCTGATACACTGTAAATTTAGTGTAATAAGCACATGAACCCAAAAATACTATAGGTACATAATAAAGCTACAAAATATGAAATACATCTTATAATTATAAAAAGACTACAAAATATGAAATACAGCTTATAATTTTAATAAAGCTACAAAATGTGAAATACAGCTTATAATTTTTAAAAGCAAAATATGAAATACAGCTTATAAGTTTTAGAAAGCTACGAAATATAAAATACAGCTTATAATTTTTAGAAAGCTACAAAATATAAAATACAGCTTATAATTTTTGAATGTAGATTGATCAAATAATATATAATTATTCTACTTATTCCTATCTCTATAAAGTGATATTGGTTTTCATTGGATATGGAATTTATGATCCTAAAAATATTATATTTTTCAACAGTAAGGTTACTAACAATAACAATATTATTGAGGCGTTTCAACAAAATTATTTGAGATATAAAATTAATTAAAAAAAAAATAGTATATTTTTAATTACACAAGCGGAAATTTAAGGTGCCCAAATTAAGATTTAATAAATTTAATAATTATCAAAGTTTAGTTAAATGAGCGTTTCAGAGGTATTATAATTCACATATATTTCCGAGTACACATAGGAATAAATATGAAAGTACATTATCTATATATATAAAATCCAAATACCACTCACTGACTGACTGACTGACTCACTGACACATCACGATATCTCTGGAACCACTGGACCTATGACTATGAAATTTTGTAGGTGTGTTCCCCTTACCTCCTAGGTGCTCGCTAAGAAATGTTTTTAAAATCCGCCATCTTGATTCAATATGGCGGCCATTTATATGCGAAATTCGGCAAGACTATATCTCCGGAACTAATTGCACTAGACACTTGAAATTTAGAACTTAGCTTCCTTTTATGAAATTAGTAACTTTACATTAATGGTTAACCAATCGGGCATTTTGATTCAAGATGGCGGCCATACATATATAAAAGTCATCGTATTATGCATGTTCTTTATACAAATCTATAGTTTTAGTCCGATCTCCATGAAAATTTGCACACTTGACCTTCAAAGCAAGGGGAGAATCACTGTCTACATGAATATTCAAAATTTTAATTTTGGTACACAGGGGTACGGGGTACAAATGTCAAAGTAATGAATACCCTTCATGATGCATATCGTTGAAAAGCTCTTTTAGAGGACAGTAATTATTGTTATGTACAGTTTTATCATATTTCCACTTAGGAGGGGGGTAAAAAGAAGAGTATCCGTATGAGTATGTCTTTTATCCTAATTTGATGAATATTTACACACTTTTTCTTCAAAACAAGGTGAAGGTCACTGCCTACATGAGATTACGAAATTAAAATTTTGGTACACAGGGGTACGGGGTACAAGTAATGAATACCCTTCATCTTCATGATGCATATCGTTGAAATGCTCTTTAAGAGTACAGTAATTGTTGTTATGTACAGTTTTGTCATATTTTTATTTAGGAGGGGGACAATTTAGGATATTTGCAAATGATCTTATCAAAGAGGAGGTGGATATAAGTAGGAGGGATAGAATCTAGATATTCTCGCATAGTAAAATAATTTGTATTCTTTCCTGCTTTATAAACTTATCAAATATAAAAACACTCCGTAGCGAAGCACGGGTATCCAGCTAGTTACTAAATAAAAAGTTATAAAATACTTTAAAATTAGTTATCGAAAAAATTAATTTTCGATACAATTTTTTCACAATACTTTTGTCTGCGGATTTGTTAATCTTCACCACAGAGAATAACTCGTTACAAATAAACTATTACTTGTTACGAGTTATAAATTAAACCAGCTATGGTTTAATTTATTGTAAATCCGAATAAAAACTTTATCATTACCATTAAATTGCTTATCATCAGTGATAAGTTACTGTTATCAGTAAAGTATCAGTAAAGGCCAATTTCATTTTGAACATGATGCAACTTAAAGCATTATTAAACATTATTTAAGTCAATATTAATACGATCTGATGTTAATAACAAAAAAATTTGCCGAATCTATAGTTTTGCTGCAGAATAATATATTGTTTTAGTTTTTTTTTTTTTAATAAAATTTGAAACATTAATTTCATGGAAAGAAGTGGTAATAGTGTCATAGATGCAATTTATGATATGCGATGTGGACGTTCTAATTAAAAATAATTATTTATTCATAAATTATATTATGAACTATTATAGTTTTTACTAATAACTTTTTTAGCTTTGGTAACAATATTAATGAACAAAAAAAAAGTTCACCACACAATAATTACTTCCGTTTTCATCATTAACTTTTCTTTACCATAATATATCCTTATGAAATTAGAAAACAATAGGTTGTGGAATGTTTTTCTATACGTTCCGACTTCAGTGTTACGTTTGTTTTGTTTCTTACCCCATAATAGCTTTAGTAGTTGCCCATTAGGTAGTTGTATAGTAAGAAGGCGGGGCAGATCGCCAGATCTGAGAAATAAAACCATTATTATTGGATTTTTTTTCCTATCGCAGAGCCATCCACCTTACCCTTATTCCAACTCCTTCTCTCGATGTTTACTGAAGGTTTCAAGGAAATTCCCAGAATTACATGAACTCCCATATTATTAATTATTCTAGTGTATTTGCGATTTTTAAATATTTATAAATACAGCCGTCTTTTATTAGGTAAAGATCCCCCCAAAGTCTATCTATATTTGTTTTTTCATATCTGTATTTTATTTTATTTTTTTTCGAATCTGTAATGTATACCTAATTGAAATTAAAATTGTGTGTCAATTAGTGTGGCACATAGTTTTTCGTCTCCTATATCGTATACATTCTTAAATGATTTTATGATTTTACAATCTATTTTAGTCAAATTATTTAATTTTCTCCCTCCCCCCCCTCCAGTTTTTATATTTGTACCAAAATTTACGAAAGCTTTGTAATCTTTCTGAAGAATGAAAATGTTTTATGTTTCCGATTTCAAAAATTCCGTGATAGAAATCCGTTGCAAACATCAGGGAACATTTTTAGTTCCTTGTCTGTATGTCGGTCTGTCGTTCAATTTTTGCAAATCAACATATTTTAAAAATTTTAATGGAATTTGTATTGTTGGTCCCATATAAGTTTCAAACTTCGGCAATCCTTTTTTTCTCTACAACGTGCGTACAAACAAACATTAATTTGCACCTACATTTTTAAAAGTACTTTTTTTTTCTTTAAATTTAGATGTTTTGTCGAAAGTAGCCACCGTAGATAGTCACAGGATTAATTTAAACCGCCTGCGCTATTTAAATTATGCAACAATAATACTTTAATTTATGTAAAAAATCAAAACAATTTTGAAAGATGTAAAAAACCGGAGAAAATTTAAATAAATTATGCTATAATAGGTTGCAAAAGCATAAAATCATTAAAGTACACGAAATAGGACGCGTGGAAGCTATGCTCTACACTAATTTGCAAACGTTTTTATATAAATATCAATTTATCTAGATGAGTATGTATCAATTTTTCAAAATGTAAAGAGTGCAGCCTGGGGCTATTTGCTGCTAACATTCGACAAAATAGCAGATGAATACTTTTACTAGGTGTAAATAAATATATATGCTTGTGCACACGTGCAAGAGAATAAAATGGGCGCCGAAGGTTGAAACTTATATGGGGCCAACTATGGGCTTTATAATATGACCTACTATCCAAATTTCATTGAAATGGGACTAGTTTTTTTTTTAAAGATATTTTGTTTCATAAAAATTGAGACAGATAGACCGCTATGTCGATAGGCAGACCCGAAACCAATATTTTTAAGTATCCATTCAATATAAAATAATTGAAGTAGTAGTAGTAGTCTAGTACTTCCTACTAGAACGGGTAGGACGAACCACTTGTTGGGACCTTGCTATTAGGCCATCACTTAGGCCCTTTTTACGCCCCGTGGTGGAGAGTTCGAGCTACTTCACATACATTTGTCCATTGTACCACCGAAGCGAGTATGGTTTGGTCATTAGTAAGCTGCGTCAAAGCGTGGGGGAAGAGTGTCCCTTAGGGGGTGTCCCTCGCTTTGCTCCGTCCTCGAACCATAGATACAAATCACATTATCATGACACCGATCGGACCCATATCAAAGAGTGGGGAAAGAGTGCCCCATAGGGGGTGTCCCTCGCCCTGCACCGTCCACGATTCATTGATGCAATTCAGAGTATCATGGCACGGGATCGAACCCATGACCTCGAGTTGCCTCGACTCATTGACAGCTGAGCGAGCGCCTTATGATGCTCTGCCACCCTGGCTCCCCAATATATAATAAGTCTTGACAACAAGCAACACAATTCACAATAAAATAAGGACATATTTTCATTACAAAACATCAATCGAGGTTAGGAGTAATAAATTAATAAGCTAATAATAAATGAAAATTATGTCAATTCATTAAACATAATATACCTATATTTTCTTTGTCTTACAGTATGTTTAATTTTATTTAGTGGGATTTGTGTACTCGCTTGAACAAACCTTTATCTAAACATCATCTTAGTGAGTTCGTATCCTAGACAGATGAGATATTATTTACACTGATCATCACATAGAAGTAGAAGTGTGAAGTGGACAATCCTCTTAATATGGTTGTGTTATTTAGGATATAAATGGAATGGGATAAAAGTTGTAAAGTTCTCACTCTACATATAACCTTGGTGTAAACATCGATGTAATGAGTTCGGATCCTAGAAGGATGAGATATGTTTCACACTGATCAGTTAACGATGTTGTTTGGGATATCTATGGAATGGGATAAAAGTTGTAAAGTTTTTATTCTACAAATTATTATTGTTCATTGCACTATTATAAAAGCTGCACCACTAAAGATAAGATCTAAATAGATTAGGGAGTGCTTTAGTATAGTAATTGAAAAATAATTGGTTTAAGTTATTAGTTGACGTACTCCCTCTATTATATTACGGGTTGAAACCCTATTCTGGCGTTAATTGATTAAATTATTCGTCTCCAATTTTCTGTATCTATTAGTATACATAACAAATGTACCAATTTGTTTAGCTCACTGCTTCCTCGTGTGTTCCTATTCTTGAACGAATCTTCTCATGAGAATAATAGTTATTTAGCAGAAATATGAGATTCAATATTAAAAACAAATAAGAATTGGAATTTAACTCAAATAGAATATTATTTAGATGCAGGTTATAAACAATGATAAAGAAGGTCGAAAAAGCAATGTCGCCAACCTGATTTCAACAACTTCATTACATTAGCCATTCA
>KZ651043.1:1563823-1579074 GCA_001010745.2 Gerris buenoi
CCCTCCCCCCCCCCCCTTTACACTAATTTCGTTTTCACCATACCAACGAAACACTTTTTACGTGAAACTTCACGCACAAATTTTTATGTATTATTATTTTGTTTAATTATTTTCATTGCGTTGATATTTCAATTACAACCAAGTAAAAAGTATAATATAAATGCATTCATTTTAGCTTGTCTGGATCTGGAACTAGTTTTTCTTTGAGCTTGAACGAAAGTGACCGTTTTCGTTCCAACCTATTCGAGTTTTCTACGTTTCCCTCGAGTTACTTAGTTTCGATAATGTTTTCTCGTTCCCGTTTTCTCTTTAATCAGTTACGTTCATTGTTTTTTTGTTCAATTACGTACATAATTGCTTAGAAGATATATATATTTAAAAAAAAGAAGAAAAAAAAAGAATAGTGTAGCAAATTTTTATCGAATTCAAATAATAAAATGTTAATTATAGAAATAAAAATAGTAAATAAAATAAAACAACTTAAAAACTTCAAAGACGTTCCAAAAATTACGTAGTTCCATGAAATCTTGGAACGATTGGAACCGTTTCAACACTAGTTATTTTGATACATACGTTCCGTTCCGCCCGTCCCTAATAATATGAATACTTGAATAATTTTGTGAAGCAGTAGTAATCCTTGAGAGCACGGCGTTGAGAACTGTTTTTTTCTACTACAGAGTATTGCTGGTTTTAGTATCACTTGATTTTGTTCTCTCTACCAATATAACGATTTGAAGTAGCCAGACTTTGAGGCCTGCGTGCTGATAGATTTGGATTTAGCACTGCGTGTTTGATTTGTAATTAAAGACTTTCTTTTCACCCTATTTTCTTTAGTTAATAGTGCTCTACCATCATCAGCATTAGGCAAGGAAAGTGCTTTTAAGAATCTAGCCTGCTGATAGTGGGATTTAATTCCGAACAGATGGTTCGGCAATTCTTTTGCATCCCTTACTTAATAAATAACAATAGTACATTACGCATCGAGTGTGGAAAGTAGCATTTTGCATGCGAGTGTGAAGTTTGCATCTGAGCGACAGCGAGGGTAGTAAAACCACACGAGCAATGCAAAATGCCGTTTTCGCACGAGTTGCGTACCGTACTTTATCTACGATTGTTAGATTTTAATAATAAATGCAGAAAAAAATAATAAACTTCCTGTATGTAAGCTCGTATTTCTCTTTTGATAAAGATGACATCAATTCATTAGTTGTATTTTGTGCCGAATTAATTATTTCGGAAGGCGTATTATTCTCCTCATATTCTTCATAATCACTTAAATCACTCATTGATTTTCACAAAAAAACTCGATACAAACAGTTACTTTTATTAAATAAACATCAAATTAGTTATGTTAAATGTAAACAAACTCGCTAATCGTGTGTAAAGTTGAAAAATCTTCTTCTTTACGTCACTAGAGTGGAAAAAAAGAGGAATTGTTCAAAACAATGAGACACGCATGCGCAATTAATACAGGTGTGTAAAGAATCACTTTCTACGAATCTAAACAGAGATACAATGTTTATATTACGTATCAATCGTAGATAAATAAATTTAGTCAGTTCTTGTAGTTTATAATCTGAAATATAATTATATTAAAGTTTATAATCTGAAATAATATTCTTATTAAATACTGCTAAACATAATTTGTCTTATGAATTAATTATTTAAGGAAATTAATTCTTAATAAATACTAATAAGTATTTTATATATAATATATATATTATGAATAAGGTATTAACAATACCTAAGAGAAATATATACTACTGACACATATTATGCTGTTCTTTTTTTTTTTTAACTCGAAATCATTTTGTAGAAGATACATTTTTGATACAGCGGTATTTTAATATTGCATTAAGAGCATCAATATTTGTATATCTTAACATTTTCTTAAGTAGAAAATATATAAACAATCTTCATAAATAATATATACTGTATGTTATATTATATTACAAGGAAAAGATGCTTCCTTACAACAACATGCATGATATAAAAAAGTAATATAACAAAATAAAATAAGATGTTGAGATGTCCCAGATGTTCGTCTAATATATCACTGATATTTATCCCTGTTGCTTTATAAATCTGGATTTTATATTTATTTCTTCTATTGTTGTCGTAGTATTTCATCTTTTTGACTTTCAAGAGGATTTTTTTTATTATTCTTATTTTGTTCTTATCACTTTGTTATTTTGTGTACAATTTAGTTGGAATTCCCATTTATACATATTATAATCTAAATATTACTCACGATATCCCTAAACCACTGAACTACTAAATCATCAACAGTTATCTCATACAACGTAGGGGCTCTCTAAAAAATATTTTTACCTGTGACTGATACAAAATATAAACATTTTATCTCTGTTTAGATAAGTAGAAAGTGATTCTTTTCGTAGTTGTATTCATTGCGCATGCGCGTTCATAATTCTTCTTTTTTTCGCCCTAGTGCGGAGAAAAATTCTTTACCTTAACTTAAGGGTTTACACGGGTAGAGTAAACAGGAGAGTAGAGTAGCGAGTCTAAAATAACTCTACCCGTAGAAACTCGAAAAAACGCTCAGTAGAGTAGAGTGGCGAGTAGAGTGCACTCTATTCGCTACTCTACTCTCCTGTTTACTCTACCCGTGTAAACCCGGTGTAACCCCACGATTAACCTGTTTGTTTACATTAAAAAAACATATTTACTGTTTGTTTATATAGAGTTTTTAGTGAAAAACAATGAGTGATTTATGATTATGACGAAAATGAGGAGAATGACCAATCCAATCCAACAACAATCGTGGATAAAGTACGGTACGCAACTCGTGCGAAAACTTCATTTTGCATTGCTCGTGTGGTTTTACTACCCTCGCTGTCGCTCGTGTGCAAACTCCACACTCGCGTGCAAAATGCTACTTCCCGCACTAGACGCGTAATGAGCTAAAATGATCATCTTTATTCAATTCAAGATGGCTGTCATTTATATACAAAGTAGTGCATTACTCCGAAGGAGAGGAAATAGAAATAAGGGGGGCATATAGGCATATAGTATATAGAGGTATATACTCTGTGGAATATAGGTATTCTCTTTTAGTAAAATATCAAATTAAACTAAATATAACACACTCCGTAGCGAAGTAGGGAATCCAGCTAGTAAATAACATAACAAAAAATAAGTTACAATAACAAAATTGAATATAAACAAAATTTAAGTTTGTATTGAACTCAGTTGCTCGAACTATTAGGATTAAAATCCTTATCAAAGTAGAGAAAGATCATTCAAGAGGAAAAGTGTATGTTAGAGCTTTAGAGGTTTGTCACAAAGAATAGATGGAAAAATCGAGTCGGGGCGGACTTAGCGAACAAAGCCCGTCAACGCCCTGCAGTTCTCCATGAATCTGTCCGGTGAATGTAGTCAAAATTTTATCTCCACCAATGGGATTTAAGACCATTTTCTTGGAGGAAAAACCTTTTTTATGAACCATAAGAAAGTCGTACATTTTTAAATTTTCCTTTTCTACGTACTTTTGGAATAAATCTCTGGTCGTAATGGCTCGGAAACATACAGAAAAAATAGAAATAGAGGTAAAACTCTATTATATTTTATTTACACTTTTATACCAAAACCATAACAGTATAGTCCTATAAACTTAATATTATGGTCGACTATATGGATAATATAGTACTGTAATCTATTGTAACATATAAAAGAAACTTCTGGAAAATAACTTAAATTTTGATTGTGATCTTACCTCATAAGAATAGCAGAAATGGGTTTAAAAACATCAAAGTATATATTTTTTTTTCTTAAATACCTGTCTACCTATATTATTTTGATTTTAAAAAAAAAATATTTTCAAATCAATTTTTAAATACTTATAAAATGTCTTAAACAATTTTATCTGGTTTTAGATGTCTATATTAACTATAAATCCGGGGTACTCTTTTACTTTGTTACCCACCCTAAAGTGGGTAACAAAGTAAATTTGGTCGGATGTGGCAAGATTTTACTTAGTTGTTACCCACCGTTTGTTTACATTATTGTGTTTGACATTTTTTTCAAATTAATGGACAATCTTAATTGGGGAATGTTCGAACATTTCCTTAGGACAAAGGAATATCACACTTCTGTAAATAAAAATGACAATATCCGTTAGTCTAACTATCAAGGAAGGCAGAGTCCTTCAATCCAATAAATTTTGAACAAAAGAATAGTACACTTGGATTTAATAATAAATAAAAAAATAAATAAATGGTAGGTAACAAAGTAAAAGAGTGCCAAATCGGGTTCCAACTGTACAGTTTGATCCGTTATTGTAGGATTTTATTGTGTTTTTGTAAAGTCGTTCCTCAGGAATACGAGTAGTGGTGCAGTTGTACATTGGATGTTATGTGATATTTTATCATTTTTATTTCTTTTACTATTTATATTACGAAGATATATTTTTTTTTCTATAAAATATAAGGTTGGTTTTTCTGTCTTCTCTGGTTCACTTTTGCTATTAATAATCCGTTTAGAGGAGATATGTTTTGCTTGGAGAATTATTTTATTATTGTTGCTTCATCTTCTCCTCAATGAAGTTTTCCTTATCCTTCTTTCCCGATTAATCGCTACACTTCTACGTAGATCACATCTTTTATTATTTTCATCTCGATATTATTGTCAATTTTCCTTATTTATTTTCTTTATTCGATTTACGTTACACCTGCTCATTCTCGATCGGTAGGTCAAATCTTCTTGTAATAAAATAGATGGTTGGTTTTAACTTCCTACCTAATTTTTAAAATTTTGGAGTATTTGTTGAGTTTTACCTAAAATCTCGCGTATAATACGCACTTTTTTTACCTCTTATTTCCTTCCAAAATAGGGGTGCGTATTATACACGAGTGAAAAAAAAAATACTTCGTTTTTCAACTTAAATTTTACCTCAATAATTGAAAAATAATAAAAAACAATGGTAAACATACTTCTTTTTTAACAAAAACTGATTTTATGTATCTCATCGTATATATTTTGGTTTTACCATACTTATTTCTACACTTTTTTTTTTTTTAGACAGAAAGACTTGTTATCATCATAGTAGTTTGTTATTTTATTTTGCTAGATGATCAAAGTCATTGATAAAAGTAGATAGAAGATATTTTTTTTTGTTTATCTCAAAAACCGGTACCGCCGTGAGATTACACTGGTGATTACACCATGTGATAACACCGGCTTGATAACAAACGACTGATTTCAAAGGCGGCCCTTCTACGAATTTATCTATTTTATAAGAAAGCACCCAGTTTTCTTATAAAATAGACACCTTATTAGCCATCTGACCTCGCAAGTAAAAATATTACGTAATAAATATTGGAAATTACATGTAAAACGTGCAAAATATATCATTCTAGGTACGTATTATAAACAATTTTTTTTTCTAAAATTTGACGGAAAAGTCGGGTGCGTATTATACGCGAATATTTAATTTTCCCCCAAATATAGCTCAAAATTTTGCCTGCGTATTATACACGGGTGCGTATTATACGCGAGATTTTACGGTACTTATAAAAACTCGTTAGCTTTGATTCTCAACAAGAATATGGTATACTTTCATATTTAGTATATTGGAGAAAAATCTAATGTAAATATCAAAATGAAGGTTAAATTATGGAACAGTGTTATCAAACCTGTGATGCTATAAGTAACATGGTGTCTGAAAAAAAAAATAAATAAATAAATAAATAAAATATTGATAAGCTTAGACGGTGGAAATATGAGAAAAATCAAAAGAAAAGGTTGGAACATAAATAAATATGGATGAGGCAGCAAACGAAAACGGAAACATCGGAAAGGAGGTAATAAGAAGATAATACAGAGACAGTCTGGAATTGTGGTTAGATCAAACTAGGTAAGGTGGGCAAAAAGTAATCGACATCACCAGACTTAAGACGAGTAAATGGAAGGCCAAAAATAAAATGGGACAATGAAATGAAGAAATGCTGTGATCGAGCTACTTGAAGAAGAGTTGCATTAGACAGATAGAAATGGAAAATAAAGCTATATATATTTATGTATAAAGAATGGCTCTGCCAAGAATTGTAGCCTAAGTAGGCTATTGTTAAATTTTTTAAATGTTATGTCTTAATTTATTGTAATACAACTATTGCGTTATTAAGTTATTTTTGCGGCGTCTTTAAATTGTACCAATTCATACTGTTTTATGTAGATTTATTTATCGCGAACATTAATAATTATCTAATTTTTGCTTCTAAGCTTACCGAAGGACGTAACAAATACTATATACGTGATCGTTCTGGAGAATGGCATTTTTTATGTCACCGATTTAAAAAAATCAATGACAGAAATTTGTTTCAGACATCAGGGAACGTTTTTGGTTTCGTTCTGTCTCTTGTTCTGACAGCCGCTCATTTTTTGTGAACCAATATAACCTAACCTTTTGTGCCCACTTGATTATCTTTCATATCCGCACAAACATGCATTTATTTACACGTAGGTATATTTTCAAAAGTACTCATTGTATTTTTATTAAATTTAGATGACTTGTAGAAAGTAGCCCGCAGATAGTGCTCTTTAACTTTGTTAAATGAATACTTAATTTAATGTAAAATGACAGATTAAAGAAACAGTGGAAAATTAAATAAATTTGAGAATAATAGGTTTTAAAAGCTTAAAATAATTAACATATAAGAAATAGCTATGCCACACGAGGAAGCTATGCCACACTAATTTGTCATGGAGAGCTGTCATTTAACAAATAAAATATTATTAGCACCAGACATGGCTTCGGCAATTCTCGGGAGTTCCGATTTCAAACGAAGCTAAGCTTACAGTTTTTCCCAAGTTCATGAATGACCTTGAGCGTTCATCTAATCAATATGTAACCTATAATCTATATCTATTAAGTAATACTATATACACCTAAATTTATGTGAATCAGCTATCAAGGAATTTTAATCGCTGATTAATAATAATAATAACCAATCCATTTGATAATATTTAAGAAATAGTCCAGTCAATAAATAGTTGTAGAGGGAAATGGAAGGAACACAATTTTTGACTTTGGGACTTTGTTTGGACTAGTTAGGAGGTAAACATACTAAATGTCCCCACTCCTAGAAGGTGAGCGGGGGGAGGGGGGGCACGTAGAAGGTCCCTATTTTCGGTTTTTTAGCTTGATGTTATATGTCATCAAGTTAACGATTTAACTATTCTAATATATTTTTTAGACTTTTATCAAATGATATTTTGGTTATAGGCTAAGCTTTAATAAACATAAATATAAACCTGAATTAATTCGGACTTATACTAATTTAATTATGTATTTTATATTCTAAATATTATTGCCTGATAAGACTTAAAGAGGTTTTTGTTATTCCTTCACGCAAACGCGTTGTTTCCAACAATCCACACGCAATGTGTACAGACGACTATCGACAAAATAATCAATATTTCTTAAACCGACTCTTAGTTTCTCAAGGAATAACATAAATTGTGTCTCCATGTAAATCGTAACTGGTTTATTAAAAAAAGAGCAAATAACATGTTAAAAGAGACTAAATAATATGAGATTAAATATTATACCATTTAGTCCCTTTGAAGATGTTTTTTGTTCTTTTTGTTCATTACGTTTTTTTCGGTTTTAATTGTTATTGAAGTTTTTGCTTCAGAGGTTACCGACGGTAACGGAAGTATTTTGTTCACTTTTGAGATCGTAAAAGTTTTATGTCTCTGATTTTAAAAATTCCAAGACAGAAATCCGTTTCAGACATCCGGGAACATTTTTGGTCTCGTGTCTGTCTGTCTGTCNGTCCCCACTCCTAGAAGGTGAGCGGGGGGAGGGGGGGCACGTAGAAGGTCCCTATTTTCGGTTTTTTAGCTTGATGTTATATGTCATCAAGTTAACGATTTAACTATTCTAATATATTTTTTAGACTTTTATCAAATGATATTTTGGTTATAGGCTAAGCTTTAATAAACATAAATATAAAGCTGAATTAATTCGGACTTATACTAATTTAATTATGTATTTTATATTCTAAATATTATTGCCTGATAAGACTTAAAGAGGTTTTTGTTATTCCTTCACGCAAACGCGTTGTATCCAACAATCCACACGCAATGTGTACAGACGACTATCGACAAAATAATCAATATTTCTTAAACCGACTCTTAGTTTCTCAAGGAATAACATAAATTGTGTCTCCATGTAAATCGTAACTGGTTTATTAAAAAAAGAGCAAATAACATGTTAAAAGAGACTAAATAATAAGAGATTAAATATTATACCATTTAGTCCCTTTGAAGATGTTTTTTGTTCCTTTTGTTCATTACGTTTTTTTCGGTTTTAATTGTTATTGAAGTTTTTGCTTCAGAGGTTACCGACGGTAACGGAAGTATTTTGTTCACTTTTGAGATCGAAAAAGTTTTATGTCTCTGATTTTAAAAATTCCAAGACAGAAATCCGTTTCAGACATCCGGGAACATTTTTGGTCTCGTGTCTGTCTGTCTGTCGGTCTGTTTATGTGAGTAATTCTTGACCGATTTTGATGAAATTTAGTAGACAAGTCTATTTTACCAATGCCCAGGACGAGTTCGTTGGACAACGTTATACGTCCAAGCGTTCAGGTGTAACGCTCACGTAAACGTGAGCTAAAATGCTTTATTTATCCTTGTAGAGTTAGGGGCCTCATGCCCTTAAGAAGCACCTAAAAGAGAATGATAGTGAGATAAAGAAAGAAAGAGAAAATATAGAAAGTAAGAAAGAGAGAGAGAAGCTAAAATTCTTTATTTATCCTTGTAGAGTTAGGGGCCTCATGCCCTTAAGAGCCGCCTAAAAGAAAGATAGTGAGATAAAGAAAGAAAGAGAAAATATAGAAAGGAAGAGAAAGAGAGAGAGAGAGAGAGAGAGAGAGAGAGAGAGAGAGAGAGAGAGAGATAAGCTAAAATTCTTTATTCATCCAAGTAGAGTTAAGTGGTGTGATGCAAATTTATCCACGCAGCTAGAGAAAGGTAAATAGGTAGAGAAAGGTAAATAGGAGAGGGAGTAAATAGGTAAACTATTTTATTTATCCTCGCAAAGTCAGGGCTGACGACCTCTCTACCACGCATAAATTTATGTATGTAGAGTGGCATACATAAATCATAAAGGAGAGAGAAAGAGAGCTTTGTCAAGTCAATTTATTGTTTTCATTTGTTTATATGTATTTCTTTTTACAAATTTCGAGTGACAATTTCTATTAAAGTATTTATTTTTTATTTTTTTTGTTCCTCACCTTAAGGCTCTTCCTTTGATTTAGTTTTTGTTAAAAATAATAATTACTTTTTTTTTTTATTAAAAAGTCTTAATTTATTCGGTCTACATTCCACAGATTAATGGTAATTTCTAAAACAAATGACCTTTTTTTCCATTTCAATAAATAATTTTTTTTTATAGAATTAATTTTCCCTTTTTCCGACCCCAGGATAAAATGAGTGTTTAATCAAAGTATACATTGGGAAAAGTCGATTTAGTATTTTGGAGTTTAATTTTGTTTGTTGGGAATAATTATTTTTCTTTTTATTTAAAAAGGATGGACCTGATATAAGCAAATGATAACAAATAAAATAAAATACCAGTATTATTATCAATCTAATAACTTGTTACTAATATTACTAACTTAGACAAACTTTCTCATCTACGAGTTCATAATTACTTAGCCCAGCGTTTTCCATTTATTAGTTTTCGTGGATACATTTAATTATTATTGAACGGTGGATCAAAATTTAACATAAAAATAAAATTCCCTCGGCGGGGAATCGAACCCAGCCTCTCTCCGTCCGCGTTTAAAGCTATTTTCTCAGGAACTAGTTTGTTTGATGGATACGCCATCGTTAAATTTTTATGTAGGACTATTTCTTGGAATTTTTAAATCAAAATTGACGGAACCGTGTTTTTGGGGGACAGCGCCCCCAAAAACTTTTTTTTAATACATTAAATATAAAAAAAACACACATTTACAATAAATATAAATATAANCGTCGATCTCCGACATGAAATGACTCACCTCTCGCCAAAAATGTTTTTATTCTTGTGACTCTTTTTCCTTCCGCAATAGGCACCGATGATGGCCTTTTAAAGGCTGAAAGCTGCTTTGCAAATAAAGATTTTACTTCACGTGGAGAGACAGTTTGTGTTATTTCTTTAAGATGACCTCCATAGACGCTCCCATATCCAACATGTAATATCGGGTTCGAATTTAGTAATAAATAAGTAATATCATCATCAGTCAGCTGATTATTGTACACTCCTGTATGTAAAGTAGTAGTCCAGTACTTCCTACTAGAATGGGTAGGACGTACCACTTGTTCGAACCTTCATATAAGCCATATTTTAGGCCCTTTTTACGCCCCGTGGTAGAGTTCTAGACACTTCACACATCATACATTTATACCGCTGAAGCGAGTATGATGTGATCAAAATTGTGAGCCATATAAATCAGAGCGTCACGGCGCGGCGAGGAATCGAACCCCATCTCGTTCTACTCAAGATTCAGTGATGGCCGAGCAGACGTGGTTTAACCCACACAGCAACGCTGGCTCTCTTGTTGTATGTAAAATAATCAGCTAAATGCTAAATGTATGTATTCTTGTGATCAGACAATAAACTGATTAACTGGCAATAACTGATTACTTTATATTAGTTTATAAATATTATACATATATTGACTGATTATACTTTATATTACTTATAGTTGTTTGTTTATTAATTTAAAGCATCAGGTGTAAAAACAATTACCACAATATCGAATGCGCATTCCACTAAATTCTTCTTGAATTTTAGCTCTTCTCTTTCAAGGGGTCAAAAAGGGTAAATTTACTGCAGAAGACTCACTTACGTCCTATTTTCTTGGGATTTGTTTTAAAGGCTTTATACCTCTGAGTATCTCTTATACAAATGTTTCCTCCTTATTCTCTCTTGCCGAAGTCAATTTTAGTCTTTATACAGTAAAGGAAAAGGACAAGCAAATAATATAATATGGCGTTATCGGTATAATGGAGGAAAATTACTCGGGCCCCTGCTGCGCGTGTCATTACTTAGGGACTGAGGGTATCATTAGGGAAACATTATGAGCGAGGAACATGCCTGATCCTCTACAGAACTTCTAAATATAGATATTACCACTACAAAACTGCAACCCCCCTCCCAACCCTCTCCTAACTCTTGTCTATAATCTACTAAAGGATAAATGTTAACAAACTTCTTTCGCTAGTAAATAGTTGAAGATAAGGGATGAAGATTTGTTATTATATATCGTTGAAGATAAGCACATAAAAGGGGTCATTTTAAATAAAAACAAACATTATCGCTACTGCTTGAACAAGTTATTTTAAATACTAAAAGAAACTAAATTATATTATTAGCTTCATAGTGTTAAAAAAACAACTCTTACTTTCTTGGAATTGGCAACCTATTTTAATCAATTCAATTGAATTCAGCGTTGAATTATAAAAATAATCAAAGAAAAAACTTCTTTTCAGGTTTATATAAAGCTGTTTTCAGATCGATCACATATTTTCAAGTTTCTGTTGGGTTTACTTAGTAACTTATTTGTACTTCCTCATTAACAATGTATATAATCAAAGATATTATTTTGTTTAAAGCAAAGGTGATTAAAAGGGCCATGAGCTTTCAGGGGGGAAAAATTTGTAACGTTCATATTTCTAATTTTAAACTTTTTTTTCTCTATTTTTCAACGTTTACATTCACTTAGTTCAATTTACCTTTCTTTACAAACGTAAATGAAGGTTATAGTTACTTATGTATATATAGAATATATTCACCAGCCTTTAAAAAGTATTAAGTAAAAAGTATTGAGGAAACCAGGTTTTTAAAAACTTAATTATATTTTTAAAATTTCTTACTGACAGTTTATAATAGAATTATTGCACGATAAAAAGAACTTTTTATATACTACTTCTCAGAGTAAGGAAGGGGTAGAGGGAACAATACTATTAAATCGGGGTCTCAAAAAGTGGTTCATTATTCGACAAACGTATACTAAACCTCCCAAGCGTCAGTTTTGTGAAACAGTATCGATATCTCAATAAAAACTCGAAAATTATCTGATGTCAGCTGATAAGGTTTTATTACGACATTTAATATTTTAATACAGTTTTCTTTGGAAAAACTAAATCGTCTTCTAAAACAATCACATCAGATTTTTCTCATAAATATTTGATATTTTGACATATTTTACATTTCGATAGTAAAAATAATAAAACAATCAAACAAAGCACAATATGAAGTTAAAGGTTTTGTTGACAAGCGTCCGTGGGCAAGTAAGGGAAAGGAATAGATCAATAAGACAAGGACCAGTGACCACGTGATCGTGCTGTTGTCACTTTAGTTCGGGTTGAGCTCGCTTGAGATGTTTANCAGAGCAAGAAACAAAAAAATATAAAATAAAAAGTAACACATATAGGTCGAAAGATCAAGGTTGACTCTACGACATGTTATAAAGGAATCATTCCATTATTACACCTCGATCTCTTTGTATTGTTTTTATTTTATTCTTTGTTTATTGCTCTGACAATGCTAATAAATTTAGCGAAACGTTAACTTTCTCACTGTGTTTTATTTGACAGCATCTTTCTAAAATTCCCTCTCATTATACTTAAACTGTCACGAACCACCTCAATTATTAATGGTTGTCCTATAAATTTAAGCATCCTTAAACCTCGAAAAAAATTGCGGAAAAGATTACCACGTGTAGCCACGTACAATAAGATTAAGCAAAAGAAATAAATTGGTAAGGCGTGAATTCTCACGTAAAAAGGGTTTCGTTGGTATTTGTGAAACAAAATTAGTAAGGGGGAGGAGGGGGGAGGGGACACGAAAAATTTCGATGTTTTTTAACAAAATGGCGCCGAAAATAAAACACTAACCCTANTTGTGTGAAGATGTGGTCGGTAACCGTGACTACCCTCCTGGTTATATTACAACCAGGAGTGTCATCATCATGGTTTCCAGGCCAAAACCTGGTGGCGCCAATCTTTTGAGGAGCTTCCCATTTATTTCAACAATGCTGGGTTGACATTGAGCGTGGGCCCGGTCCGGGAATCGAACCCAGAGCTATGGTCAGAAGTGTTTACCATCCATCTACTGACCCTGCTCGAGGCTGCTTAACTTGCGTTATCACCGGGCAAGCGCGCTAGCCTCTGAGCCACCCAGGCCCCCAACAATGGGCTAATTATGACCTACAATCTAAATTTCAATAAAAATGTTCGCAGATATCTGAAACGAATTTCTGTCTTGGAGTTTTGAAATTGGAAACCTAAAAATGATTCCTTCTTCTGATGACCACATAGCTTCCGTTACCTTCGGTAGCTCGGAAGCAATAGAGTTTTCATATGATATAATAGAGTTTCATCAACTAAGCAAATGGTGATTTTATTTCGGAACTGAACAACTTCATCAATACTGAAATAGCTAAGCTATTAAAGTGCAAGCATGTACTTAAATTTTAGCTCTGTCTAATAAAAAAGTGGTAATGAATAAAGTAAAGCAGTATAATTACATTCTGTATAGGGTAGAAGTTGCGTGCTACTAATACTTAAAGTTTTAGGTCAATAAATGCCAGGGATTAAGGCTTAATATACAAGCTTTCCTACCGTATTATGTCTTTTGTTGAATCAAATACAAAATGTACTCGTATTTTGACGGCACGCGGCACAATCAAACAATATCCTACACTATAATATCTGTGTTGTTACTTATTATGCAAATTTATTCAAAGTATTTATATATAAAAGTCTTTATAGGCTCTTTCATTTTTATAAGGTATCTTAACCATATTTATCATAACCCTGATAAAAATACTGGCATATATTCATCCCAGAATCTCTCACATTTTCAAGATGGCGGTAATTTAAGTGCTACTTCTAAGGCTAAATTGATAAAAAAAAATAAAAAAAAGTTAGTTCAAAACATTCACTCATTCAAGCACTGAAGATGGTCAGTGCTGCTTCCTCCAACAGCGAAGCAGCAGGAGAGGCCACTATAGTGGCACACAAATTCGTCCGAAGAGAGAAAAACTTCCGAGGTGATATACTAAAAATAACTACTAAGACAAAGGGATGTTTAGTCCAATATACTTTAGGACAAAGGAATAACAAACTTCTGATTTTATAAGGGGAGTAACAGTCTAAAGAAGAACATTCCGTACACCTTATTAAGATTGTTACTCACTTGTTTTTTTTATGTGGGGAGTAACAATCTAAAGAAGTGCCGATAGGGATTCATTGAAAACCCATTACCCGATTAATTATTTTGATTTATTTGATTTTTGAAAACACCCGGAACTTCAGCTAGTTATAAATATAGTTGGAACTTCAGCTAGTTATACTTGAAGGAGATTCGATCAAAATTTTAAAATACTAATTCTAATAAATGTTTCTATTTACTGTACATTTCACTTCTGAAAACGTACAAATACTTCTATATCCTTTATTCACTCTTTAACACATCTACATCATTTTATTGAAGGGTTACGGATCTAAGTTTTGTTGCCAATGAGTTATATGAGAAAGAAAATTGTCCAGTAAATATTCCTTTCTGCTGGGTTAATTACATAGTATTAGATTTATGAATGAAATAGCATAAAAATGAAATGTTAATCAAATATATAATAATAATAAAATTATTATAATGAAGTAACTCTGGACCACCACCCCTAAAAGTGACGAGTATGTTTTCTGAAATGATTAGGGATGCTAGGAGTTCTACTAGATGAATTTTACTTAGGGTGATTACATAATGAGGTATTCTTTAGATTGTTACTCCCCTATATTTGTTTCGAATGTATTAACTTGACTAAAAATAAATATTAAGACAAAGGGATGTTTAGTCCAGTGTACTTTAGGGCAAAGGAATAAAACACTTGTTTTTATAAGGGCGGTAACAGTCTAAAGAAGAACATTCTGTACACCTTCTTTAGATTGTTACTCACTTCCGCTTTTTATATATGGGGAGTAACAATCTAAAGAAGTGCCGATATGAATTCATTGAATATGTATGGGAATACAGATATGTCTCGGACAAAAGGAAACTTGAGATTGTTGAGGAGAATAAGGTAGAAGACGAAGAAGGCGGCATCAGTGGATCATATCCTTATTTGAAATAAATATTCTCTATACTATAAAAAAACAGAAAAAAATGGGGGGGGGGAGGAGAGAAGGAGCTAAACTTTAAGATATGAAAAATAAGGGCTTTCGTTTATATATATATA
>KZ651043.1:1591877-1608246 GCA_001010745.2 Gerris buenoi
TTATTTTTAACCAAAATATCATACTCTAATATATTTTTGAATAAAAAAAAAAAAATAATAAAAAAAATTGCAAAACAAAAATCATATTACATTAATACATGAGTTGAGTTGACTGGACCAGTTTTTTTTACCTTTTTATTTCAGTTTTGATAGGACGTTATGCGTAACAGATGAAAGGATAGAGTGGGGAATGTATTCTTGTATATAAAACAAAATGTGTTCGATGCATAGTCATTCAGTAAATTGCACTTGCTCGTTCAACTTCACAACAACATGGATTATAAACTACTGTTCTCTTCGGTAAATAACAAGTTATTTTTAACCAAAATATCATTTTTATATTCAGTCAAGTGACATCTATACAAACTAAATAACATGTTATTTTTAACCAAAATATCATACTTATATACAGTCCAGTGACATCTATACAACTTTCTGTAAAAAAAAATAAAATATTTACTATTCTTTTAAGTTATAGTTACTCGAAATCAACACACTATCTTAGAACAGAATTTAATAAATAATCACTTTTTATATTCAATGCACATTATTCTATATTCACTCTTTTACAAATAACACGTTTATAATTTTATACAAATTTTGGACTTCATTAAGTCCATAATTTGATCGTCAATACAAGTAAAATAACCATTAGTGTAAACACTTCTTACTATTTGATAAATTTTTAATAATATTTTGTATTATATCTTATACTTTTATAGTCTGGGCACATTATCCACCCTTAGTTCTACAGCACAATATAATAGTATACACCAATTTACATTTGTAAAATCTAGCTCTTACCATATTTATACCTAACTATAGCAATTAATACACTTTAAAACCAGTTCATTATATTAGTACTTATTCAATATTTTATTTTAAACAATACGCAATAGAGCTAGTACAAATAAAGTATTTTTTAAATTAATTTTTAGTTGCATATTATTTTTACTTTTACAATCACTTAGTAAAAATACGAGATAGTATATTATGTAGCTGTATGTGCATTTGTTAAACTTTTTCTTTGGGGAGGACTATCATACACATTTTTCCTTATGGTGATCGTCAAATTTCATGTATCTTTGATATTTTAGTTTTTTTTTATTTAATTTAATTTTTTTGTAGACCTCAACTGTCTAGTGCCAAAAAATGTGTTTTTTTATAGTGTACCCTGTTATCTTGAGTGTAATTTTTACGTCAAGACCAAACTGACTATCATATAACACATAACTAAGATATGTCCTATCTTGCAGAGGTCACTTTTGAGATGGTGTCCTACTATGAACATTTTTCGATCCTAACCCCCTCCCAAGTGGAGTTATATAAGCCTTCAAAGTTGAGAGATTTGCATTTTTTTATGGGGGGAAGTGGTCGGGGGTGCTCAAATTGAAGACTAAATAAATTTAGAGAAGACTTAATTCAATTTTATTTTAACTTCTGACCTACCTATTCATATGGAAACGCTGAATTCGATACCTAATTCAATTTTGAGGGACGGTAATCCAAATTTCAGATTTAAAATGTATTTCTCCATATTATTTTAGAGTATGATATTTCTGGACATGTATTTAAAATTTAATCCTAATCGGTTAAGTAATATTTTAGACACCATGCTGGTGCACAGACGACAGACATATTTATTTTTTAAAAACCACTTGAAGGCAGTTTGGAGCCATTTTATGTGTGTCCATAACAATATAAAAAGAAGTCAATTTTCAAAGCTATTACAATATATTATAATTATTACACGCTACTTGTGCCATGAATTAAATAACACATTTTTACTTTATGAAATAATTTTCTCTTTCAGTTTAGTTTATAGTATGAACAATAATGAAAGTTACTGATTTACATAAATGAAACCCTGTTCCTTTAATAAATTCAGTTTCAGTTTTGCATGATTTTGCCAAGAGTGAAAGTCTACGCCCCTAATTGAATATTCTGTAATAATATTTACATTCCAAATCTATTTTTTTGATCTCAGCTAAAAATAAACATAGATTCGATAAAAACATGGTTCATTTCATTTCAAAATAATTCTACCTTGGAAGTTATTACCGTTAAAATTGATGAAAGGATTAAATCAAATGCTTTATCCATTAATAAAATTTTTTATAACGGTAATTACTCTGCTTGTTTACGTGTGTTACAATGAGTTATTTATTGTACAGTACAGTAATATGTAATTAAATTTTATGTTCTATCGAAAGGTATACTACGATTTATAAACTAATTAATTAGGATGAAATTGAGTATTATTTAAAATAATACTGCTTTTATGATATGTATAAAGTTTTTTTTAGATTAAAAGTAATTTGTATTTAATTATCTTTTAGACATTACTATTTACTACGTTTTTATTAACTTCGTTTCTTGATTGTCTGTCCGGTACAAATGTGGCAATGGATTTCTAACTAACTTCCAGAGTAGCTAGACATTTGAAACTTTTACCATAGCTCAGAGCACGATGACAATGCATTATTTTAATACTTTTAGTCATGTTTCAGCAGAATTTAATTCGTTTTCAGCAAATTTGCTGTATAGAAAGTTAGTTCGGAAAAAATCCGCAAGTTATTTTATTTCTTTTGTCATATCCCATAATATTTACAATCTTCATTTTGACGGGTTCATTGAATGAAAGCGAAAAATAATAAGTAAACCTTTTAAAGTAAACCAAGTAAACAAAGAAATAAATTAATTGACGTATGACAACCAGGTTTTCTACACTTGTGTACTAGATATCGGTTTATTTTTTCTATATCTGTACTTCTTTACTTGTACTTATTTTTCTTCTCTTACCCTCCCCTACTCGGGGAATTATCGATGGCCACGGTTTAGATTCGGTGTTGGTGAGATCAGTTGTTCAAAGATATGTCCTTATATAGGTTTAAGATCAGCTGTCTAGATTCTAGATGGTTGTCATTTGTGTGATGTAAATAAATTCGGAACTATTTCTATTCCACTAACATTTTATTTAACAATAAAAAATTATATTATCAACATTACATATTATGATTCAAAAGAAAATCAAAAAACGTAGTATATAAAAAGTTCTTTTATGTTATTTTTTTATACAGACAGTCTATTTATCTTGATATTAATAAGATAATAGTTTTATACCTTGTTATAATGTAAAAATCGTAATAAACAGCTTGGTTTTCCGGTGAAGCAACTATAGTAGTAAGTAATGTGTTTAAACTAAATATTTTCAATTTTCTTTAAGTGAAATCATCGGAAAAAGCAAGAGACACTTGTTTCACAATTTCTCATGGTATTTAAATGGCCAGTTGCCCTAACTTTGCTGATGTTATCGATTTCTCGATTTCACCTCAAAGTATGATATTTCTGGATAATGAGTTTTAAATTTAAGATGTTGGTGCGCAAAAATTGAGCGACAGATAGACCAACAGACCGATAGACATGGAACTAAAACTGTTCCCTGATGTCTAAAACGGATTTCTGTCTTGGAATTTTTGAAATCGAAGACCTAAAAATTTTTCTAATCAACAAAGGGCTAATTATGACCTAACACTCAAATTCCATAAAAAAATGGACGAGTAGTTTTTAAGATATTCTGGTTCACAAAAATTGAGAAAAATTGGTTCGAAAAATCATAGAAAATTATTGAAATGTCGATATGTGAATCCAATGCCCAATAATATAAATATAATTCAATGTGTTTTCATGAAATAGAGAAAATTAGTTTTTAAATTAAATTATAGTATTAATTTTGCAATATTTAAAATGTGCCAAACATTAATTAAATTAATAAGGGACCATCTATTAGTGGCTTTAGTCAAATCATCAAATTTTTTTAAAAATTGAATAATTTTTTAGACCCTAGAACTAAATCATGATTTTTTATAATTAATGCTTCAAATTTTAAACTTATTATTGTGGGTATGAAATAGGTTGACGGGAATAGAAGATTTAATAATATATTTAGCTCGGGGGTTGTCTGTTTGCTGCAAGGAAAGGGTTGCGACTAAGTTATTTGTCGGTTTGCTGCAAGGAAAGGGTTGCGACTAAGTTATTTGCCCAGAACGAAGCTTGATAGAGTTTTGAGGGCTCTTTCCTTCGCCACACAACCTCCGGCCATAACTAACTTTGATCATTTTACTCTATGAAGGTCTATTTTAAACTTTATTTGCTTGAGAGCCTTAACACAAAGGACGATATCAGGGTCCCTGCTTTGATGAAAATTCATTCGATTATCCTTTATTAGCTTTGCGATGTATGTTGTACGATAAGGCTTCTTTTCCCTTGTTTGAAGAGGTAGCCACTCGTTTTTCTCTTTCTCTCAGGTCAGGTTATAAATATAAAACTAAAAGAGGTTGTTATGCACTTCTAGAAAAGCTTTTTTTCAACAATCGAGCTTTTTGTTTTGTAAAAAAAGAAACTTTTTGTTACATGTACTAATGTAATAAGTACTTGAATTTACACATTTTGAAGAATACAATCCTTTCATCACTCGTGCTGTAGAAACTAGCTACTAGAGTACCGAGTTACTCTTGCTAACTTTTCAGAGCAATTGATTTTATTCTGTTTTCCCCCTTTATTGTTATTGTTTAGTTTTTGAAACACTTTTGATACTTCACTTCTTTAAAACTCATTCTAAATTTAAAATCCCAAATCATGAATGAATACGTCCCAACACATTGTTGTTAGTTTTCATCGCAGTCCCTCCCTCATCTCGTTCCACTTCGTCAGCACTTAGTGCAGACAAAGAAAGTGGGGTGAGCGTCGAGCGTCGGCGTTCATATCACTAGACTACGCCGTTTGAAGTTAGATCTTGGCGTCTTTCCTATATCTTGCACATACAAGTCAAGAGACAAGTCGTATCCTTGACAGAGCAGCTGCATCATACATAGATCACAATAGTGGTTGATATTTTTCTATGTTTTTATTAGCTTGCTTTCTTTTTTGTTTGTTTTGTCCAGTAAAAATCTTGCAATCGATTATTAACTAACTTCCCGAGTAGCTAGACATTTGAAACTTTTAGAACAGCTCAGAGAGCGATGACAATGCATTATTTTAATAATTTTATCCATTTTTCAGCAAAATTTAATTCGTTTTCAGCAAATTTTGTTGTATGAAAAGTTAGTTCAGAAAGAATCCACAAGTTATTTTATTTGTTTCGGCATATCCCATGTTTACACTCTTCATTTTGTCAGGTTTCAAATTTATGATTTATGACAGAAAATTTCAAAACGTAGTATCTAAAAAGTTATTTTTTTCTTGCAATTATTTGAATATGATATTAATATGTAAATCAAACCTAATTTTTTCATAAGTCGTGGATGAATCTAATTTTGTCAGTTCCACAACCTAATTTTGTTTTTAAATTTATTCTGTTGTCGATCAAGCTATTTTTAACTTCAACCGCAGTTAAAAGAAAGAAAAGATTTCCCAAGTTGATTTGAATTTCTAATTACGTCTTATTACTATGTTCGATTGCGACTGAAACTGTAATTTATCTTGCCTTTCGCTTCATTATCTTGATGGACCTATAAGTAAAAGCTCTCATTAATCCTATCTCCAACATAACAAAGGTTTTATTAACAAACAAAAAGTAAGGACTTTTTTTCAAGGTGTATCATTTAAAAATGTATTTTATTTAAACGTTAAATACTTTTCAACCTTAGTCATACTTTATTTATTTTAATAATTTAGCTTATTTAAACTGTACTTAGAATATAAGTATAGTATCTTGATTATTATTATTTTTTATCAATATCAAAATATTTAAAAAGTTCATTAAGAGTTTGCAGCTGTCTAATGCATTATTTGAAAGACATTTGAGATTTTATGTCTATAGGTTACTAAATTATTTAATTATGGGCTTAATTTTATACTTAGAAGAAAATATATCTAAACTAGTTTTACAATTAGTATTGTTTTTTGACAGCGCGGGAAAATAGAGAAGGAACCAATGAGAGCGTTAGATTTTGAATTTTAGAAGGTCGGGCCAACTAGGCAAATAAAAATGTCTCTAGTGCAGGGGCGCCGACCTAAAGGGTAACCGTTCGAAGAGACTTTATAACCTCTACGCCACCGCTTGAATTCACTTTTATATTATTCACTTTTTATGTTATTTAAATATAATTCTAATGCACTAAATATTATACTGGTATTTTGAATTTTGTTTGTAACTACCCGTCATTTCAATTTGTTAAGTTATTATGACAAAGTAAGACTCAAACAGAAAATTAATAAACTCGGTAATCGTTATCGTTTTCCATGTTATACTCGTATATCAAAAATAGAGTTTATTGTTTATTTACCAAAAAATAATTACTACTTCTTTCACACTGTACTCAAATATTGATAGATTAAAATGTAAACTTCGACTGAATTAACAAAGGTTCTTAAACTTCCTTTCATTACAATTCAACATTTGTTAGGCAAATTAATTCATCGTCTAAGTAGTTTTAAGCCTACACTTTTCATAAAGTTTTATTACCGACATTAAATTTCTTGATTCTATAAAGGAAATTAACTCTTGCATTAAATTTCAAAACATATTCGTAAATAAGAAGTGAAAATCTAAGTGTCAAAATCAGGTAAAAAGATCGCGATTTGTTGAACTAGTAAAATAACCTTCTTTTGTTGACAAACAAATTATGCATTTCCCTCTCCCCCTCTGACCCGGTGGCCTGTGGGATTTTATTTCTTCCCTCACATATTGTCAATCTGAGTGTCAAAAAACAATACTAATTGTAAAAATAGTGTATTTAGATAAGTTATTATATCTATTTAAAGACGAACATATCAAATCAAACATTTATTTTTATTGGAATTTAGTTGCCTTAGCTTAGCAATAACAAATAATTTTGAGGTGTGCCATCATTGGCACACTTCTGAAAAATGATAATAGAGACTGGTTGGGTATAACTCTGCCAAAACACTAACTATTTAATCATTTTTACTTTCATGAAAATGGAAGTATGGTGATACCCTCCAAAACGTGATTCCGAGATCTCTGTGAAGGAGGGGTCTTTCAAACCAGGGGATATCATAGAAATCCGTTTTATATACATGTATGTCTGTGCGTACGAATGTATGTATGTTCGTTCGGAACTTTAAACCTTTATAAAATCGCTTCAAGACATCGTATTGAGATGCGGTTTGCGGCATTTTTTAGAACTTGTGTCGAAAACACTGACGGCGCAAACATAGTAGCTGTCGACGTTTCGGAGACGCAGTCACGTAAACACGAAATCGGTCTGTCGACGATAACTTCAGTAGGCTTTATTTGATTTCATTTGAGGTATATATGTGTCCTATATAGCAGATTGTACCTATAATTTTTGAGCACAATCGGACAATCGGTTTGGGAGATATTGGCATTTTAGTGTTTTTACTTCCATGAAAATGGGTGTAAATACTGAGTTCTCTATTGCTCACGTATTGACACCACAACATTTCATGGAAGTCAAGTGTGGATTTTCACACCGGTACATTATTCATGAAAGACGAGTAAAACAAAAAAATAAAACAACACACAATTAATTGTATTTTAATCCGCTGTTTTAATGGAGCCTTCTTCATCTATTGGTTGTGAAGAGACTTCAAAAGTGCAAGTGAAAAAAAAAACAAAAAAAAAACTTGAAATTGTACTTAAATTGTATTTGACTTGTATTTTTAAAGTTCCTTTATTACCAACAATAATCTAAAGAAAGTTTCCATTAAAACCGCCGAAACCGGTAAAATTGTTAGCTAACAAATTAGTTTATAAATTTAAAAAAACAAAAAATAAATAATTAATATGCAAATACCATTTTTAAAAACTGGTCTTATTTTCAACTTTTTTTTGTTTTGTTTCTGTATTCTTTACCTCAATTGTTTCTATGTGCAAAATTTGGGGAAGATTGAAAGAAGGGAAGTGGTTCAAAATTTGGGTAATAGGTGTACGATGAAACTTACAAAGTAATGTAACCTGGTGCGATATTTAGTGTTTTATATATAGAATTTTGTTTTTGAAATGTTTACGGACAATCTAATCTAAAATACATCACCGAAGGGGTGAAATACTGTTCGAAATTAAATTTTAACGAAGCAATTATAAAGAGATTTACCAGTTCAATTATACAAATAATAATTTTAATTAGCTTAAACAAAATATAATTGCTTGTTAAATAAATTGATGCTTTACATAAATATGATTAATTTTATAACAATCAGATCAGACTAACTTATATAAACAAGTTTATTCATCATAATATTGTTTAATTTGAAATTCTAAATAATAGGATTTGGCTTAGTAAAGGTGCGTATCCATTATCCAGTATCCAGTATCCACTGTGTTTGCAAACAAGGAGCCGTATTTGAGTTTACACATAAATTAATGGATACCTAGCCTGCTCCGAATGTACAAAGCTTCACCCTTTCTAATTTTCGCTTCAGTTGTTCTTGGTATTTTGGGTATACACAAAGGGGAGATTGTGGGCATATTCATGGACGCCTCTGCAATCATCTAGGTTCTTGCAATACGGAGTACTGCATAGTTACTAAAATAGTTACGAGCTTAACACATTATTCTAACTATTGAAAATAATCTGGTGTTTCACTAACACATTTATTTTACATATTAAAATACAAATTTATTACAAAAACAACTAGTTTTTACTCAAATTATTATGTGTGAAAAATGTAATTTATATTCAATTTCTGTCCTATAGCATAATTGTTAAGGTTAAATATACTCTTACGTCATAACGCAATAAGGCCAAGGCATTGTTTTAATTTAAATTTTATGGCAACTGAAGTCTGAGGATTATTGTTCGTTTATTATTTTCCCTCCTAGAAGATGTATACCTTTTTTATTACACGTTATTTTGAATTTTACGTTTTTGTTTAAGGTTTTTCAATGAAGTTTTTTTTTCAGGTTTTTTTTTAAATAGAAAAAAGTGCGGTAGTGTCTGTTTGTGATTTGTAGGTATTAGTATAGCCGTGATTAAGGGGTGACGGTTTAACAACCCTTTTTCTCCCTTCAGCCCTTATGAGCTGGTAAAGTTCTAATAAAAGAAGCTTGGCCATGCCTTCCTTCATCCCTATTAAGGGTTTCGATCATCTGATACGTTTCTTAACCCCCTATATAAGCTGCCTCGTATAGTACATCCCAGGGATTGATTAATCAGAACCTAGTCTTGTGATTAACGACCGCTTTTTTTATTAAAGGATAACCTATAAACAAACCCTTCACTAGTCCCAAACTTTACTGTTGTCAGAAGAACCACTCTAACCATCAAACAAAATTAAGTATAAAAATATACCGTCGATTTAGATTAAATATCCCTCTACTTAAATTAAAAATAAGTTATCTATTTAAAGAACTACTATTCTTAATAGGATTATTCCCCCTAGCTTTTATTTTGATAGAGAATCTTAATAATTAAACACATTTAAAAATAGTCTGTCAATTAGTGTGGCACATAGCTGCCTCACCTCTCATAACGTTCTTTAATGTGGTTTTGCTTTACCACCCGTTATTGTCTAATTTATTAACCTACCTTCTTTTTTAAAGATTTCCTAATCATATGGTTCTTGTTATTTTTTCATAAAGGGAAATCATTTTGATGGTACGAAAATTCGATATTGAGATTTTGATGGATTTACACGTTTTGAGGTCCCCTGAGTCCAAAAAAGTTCTCATTAAAATGTCTATCTGTTGTCAGTGCAGACGCGTGGAGCCTAAACTACTGGGCCGATTTCGACGAAATTTGGGATACATTTTCAGAAAAATCATTACTCGAGGACTAATGGAGAAATTATTTATATTAGTTATTTTTAAAAATGTTCAATAATAATTAGATGTGCCTATGAAAACTCGAAAACTAATAAATAGAAAACACTGGGCTAAGAAATTATGAACTCTTAGGATGGGGACACACTTGAGCATTCACCCGGAAAGAGCATGCGTTCGCTCCGATTTGCTCAGGTGTGTACAGGGCGAGCCGAATGGAACCGTTTTGTCCCAACCCGATCCGAGCACGAGCATTGTCGACACATTAAAGCAAGCATGCGCTCCGTTCGTCCTCAGTGTTAACAACTCGGGTCCGGCCGAACACTGTTTTAAAAATATTTGGGGAGGAAATTTAATAATGGGCTGTAAAAGCATAAAATCATTAAAGTATACAAAATAGGACGTGAGGAAGCTACGTGCCTCATTAATTTGCAGAGTATTTTTGTTATATACACTATTATATAGTTGTACTAGTCTTCCATTTATTATAATTATAATTATTATGTGTGATATTATAATAATATTACTTGAAAGTCAGCTCTTGGTCATATATTCTAGCGTAATACAGTTAATGTTTTCTGTTTTATAGAAGTTTTAATATGTAGTCCCTAAAACAACTAAAAACTGTTGTAATTAGTTCTTGAAGTCCCTTGAGTACCTGACCATTATAATCCTCTAGTCCTTCTTTACTATCATTTCTTGGTATCAGGTGCAGAAACACACATAACAGCTAAACATGAGAGTTTTACTTGTCTGGGTGACTTACAATAATATATTTACTTAAAAGGACTAAAATTAATACATAAAATCATTACATTAAATTTCGTAAAAACATTGATTTATTGCTTAAAGAAAGAAGATAATAAGCAAAAAATGCCTGTTTAACCGATGAAAAATATTTGAAATTAATGATTAAATGTTCTCAGTCATATTATAAATTATTTTGTAAAAAATAAAATCCTCAGATCGAAAAACTTAAATATGAAATATTTTAAATTCGAGTAATAACAACAATATCCGCTACAATAATTCATCCTCTGCAAAAACTATTTTTGGCTGAATGTAATAGGTTTGTTCTAACAAAGCAGTGTACCATCCGCGGGATCGTCGCGGGCATGCGCAAGCGCAATAAATAACAGCCGCTCCAACTCGTCCTGGGATCGTTTGCGAATCGTTTACTGTACCGTCCAAACGATTCTCTGACAATACCAAGTACTGGTTTATATGATACGTGCAGATATGAAAATCGTCACATATGTCATCAAGAAGGTTCCCTAACTGTTAGGTTTCCTTGAACTTTTTTTACGGTGCGAATTATAGTCCTAAACCCGCTCCAACCTAACATGATTTTATTACAGAACAATGTTAGCGCATACGCTTAAAACCTGTTATAAACGATGCCCGAACAATCCGTGGGACGACACAAAGGACGGTAAAAATTGAGGGTTTGGAACAATGCTAATATAACAACTAAATTATGTCAAAATGACCACTTCGTATATATATTTTTAACATAGTATTTTCTAATATAATCTCTAATCTGCAGATAAGCCGGGTTTACACCAGAGTTACTAACAACTGTTAACAACGATTTTATTAGTAACAATGTTGATAACAAATGTTACAAAAAATATTAACTTTATTGTTTGGTTTTTACGTTTTTTTTTTCAACAGCCCGACCACTTAGTTAGTTAGCTGCGAAATGTCAAGTATTTGTTAGTAAACCGGCTTTAAACGTGTTACTTACAAATTTCACTTACATTTTTGTATATATTTACTGACTTTTAATGGATAACACTAAATCTTGATAGTAACTAAGTATTTTTTTATGCTGGCATAGCTCGTTGGTAACCAATTCAAATGTTACTAACAATTGTTAGTGAAAACATAGCTTTAGTTGAAATGCTCACAGTTGGAAAAAATTTATGACAGCAGAAGTACGGTAGAGGAAGCTATTCTTATCTATATTTTTATGTTAGCTATGTTTGATAGCTTATCTTTATGACGTGAAAGAAGCTGTACATTTCTATCAGGTTTATTTATTACTAGCCGTTAAGCCCGTGCTAACGGGCAGAATAAATATGGTTAAAAAAAGAGCTAGTTATACTAAGTTTTATGCATGGACATTCATTACACAGGAATGGCGTAGTAGTGGTAGCGTTATCGGCTGAAGTGCATGAGGTCACTGGTTCAATCCCAGCTTATAGCTTATCAATTTATTAACGTTAATTCATTTTGAGGTGAGTTGTTGCCGTCGTCGGGACACTACTCGATTATATAAATGATATTTTATGTTTTATTTCACTTTCTCACATACGTAGTTTAAATAAAAAGAAAGAATTGTGATGTAATAATTGTATTTTAGATTTGATGGTCCCCTAAGCCCAATAAAAAGGGTTTTTGTTTATAAATAAACTATATTTGGCCGATTTTGATGAAATTTGGCCTACAGGTCACAGGTACAGAAAAATCATACCGCTAGGCAAATTCTAAAAATTTATTTTAGCTCTGATTTTGGTAAGCTACCAAAATATAAACTGTTCTGGCAATTTTAATTGAAAAATTCTAAAATGTAGTCCATTTAAATACGTTCGTATTTAATCAAATACGTTCAGCATATGGAGAATAAATATATTTTAAAATCGTTCAATTCTAATGATTTGGTCTCATATTCATTTTACCCTTCTACGCTCATTAGTTTCTCTTCGATATGTGCACAAATGTTGTTTTTTGTACTATTAACTACCAATATATTGAAAAATACTCATCCGTTTATTAAGGAGTTCGGATGGTTGGTTAAAAGTAGCCCACAGATGTTTCTACATTATATAATCAGCATGTACACATTAAATATTGATAAAAAACCAATATGATTGTCGAAAATTAAAAACAAAAAAAAAAAAAAAAAAAAAAAAAAAAAATGGAAAAATGAATTGACTGATTGGTTGACAATTTTTACAACTATCTGAAGTTAACATTTATTTTGTAGGCTTGTAAAGATGGCTTAATAAATTGGATCTGAAAGAACCTAGGTCAGACTAGGGATCTATTAATTTCCATTTTTGTTACAAAGTGGTTCATCGATTCTGTTTTGTAACTTGGTTTCCAGCCTATAATACGGTGAAGGCTCTTTTCTTATAAAATCTTGGGATTCAATTACATTAAAAACCTCAGGATCTGGGATCCGACGTGGCGCCCTCATTCATAATGATAGCTAAACCACGCCTTGAACTGAGGAAAAACAACATCGTTATTTATATACAAATTTTTGCAGTATTATAATTTATTATGACATTCCAACATAAATTTATAGCAACTTTAACATTTAGTACATACAAACATTAAGTTTATACAATACAAATCAAGTAAATAAAATAAAATAAAACTTTTTGAAATAGGTTTTTGTAAGTACTTGTTATTATCAAACAAGTCCAGAGATTAAGAAAGTTTAGAATGTATACTGAATTATACGGAAAAACAATGCTAGAGGGAAAATGAGTAAATAAACTGTGTTTTATAAAAAGAGAGAAGAAACTCAATGGGGTTTAGCTTCCTACTTGCTTCTTTTTTTTGTCTTAAAACAAAACTTTTAAACATTTACAAATCAGCTTCTAGAAATAATTACCTCTGCATTCCCAAGTAGCATGTGCGCTTTACTTGAGAGGCCATGGTTCATGAGATCATAAGATCTTATATCTATTCTAGGTGTAATGCAGTTGCCTGCTTGCAATATTGAGCTGAGCGTGCATTGCAGAGCTGAAATCGGATCAAAAATTGTAATATTTTTCTAATTTTATATAAACATAATTTTTATCCTGTTTTTCTATTTTACCCCCCTCTTAAATGGAAATATGACAAAAGTGAACATGACAGCAAAAAGCTTTTTACAGTTATAATAACTGTAAAAAGCTTTCCCACGTCATGCATCATGAAGGGCATATTCTATTTTTACTTTTGTACCCCCTGCCCCGTACCCCTGCGTATCAATTTATATCATTTCAGATTTATACCTTCCTGTGGTTGGTCACATTGACCGCGCCAAATTTTGTGTGGATCGGTTCATCCGTTCAGGAGGAAACTTTTTTAACCCATACCCCGTACCCCTGTGTACCAATTGGACCATTTCAGATTTATACCATCCAGTGGTTTGTTCATATTGTCCGTGCCGAATTTTGTGCGGATCGATCCGCCGTTCAGGAGGATACTTTTGTACCCCTTACCCCTGTATACCAATTTGGGCTATTTCAGGTTACACCTTCCTGTGGTTAGTAACATTGACCTTGCTGAATTTTGTGTGGAACAATTCAGCCGTTAAGGAGAAAACTTTTGTACCCCTTACCCCTGTGTCCAAATTTATGCCATTTCAGATGTATACCTTCGTTTCGTTGGTCACATTGACCATGCCGAATTTTGTGTGGATCGGTTCAGTCGTTCAGGAGGAGTTTGCGTCGAAACAAATGCAAAGTGTTATTATTATTCTTACTTAATTATTATTATTCTTATTATTTTAGCTCCATCAACACTTTATTTTTAAATTCAGTTTTTAAGTTTTTGGTAGTATTCATACTACGGAACGTTTAAATCTTAATTTAAATAAAATTATAATCACTATTTACAATGGGAGACAGACAGAAGCAAAAGCCTCCCTATTTAGGGAGGCTACAACAACTACCCAGTTGTGAGGTTATCGTCCGCATAGTGCTGTTATCTATTTTAATTTTTAGTGCCTTTTCATACCTTTTTAGGCTGCACAAAACCTTGAATTATGCTTCTAAGCATACCAAAGGAAACGAAAGCATTGTGGTTCTGATGAACAACATTAATATATTTAATCTTTGAATTGGAAACTTCCTAAACCGATAATCTTTTAACACATCACGGAAATTTATCGTTTCTGGTTGTCGATTGTCAGTCTGTCTGTCTATCTGTTAATTTTACAAACTACTCGTCCAATTTTAATGAAATTTGCTAATAGATTATAATTATCCCATTGTTGTTCCCGTTCCCATATATGTTTTAAACTTCTGCGTCTATTTCTCTTCCACATGCACACTAAAATAATATATTTACACTTACACCTAAAACTTCAAAAGTATTCATCAAATTTTTAAGAAATATTCGTGGTTTGCCGAAAGTAGCCCACAGATAGTCCCAGATTAATGTCAACTGCCCGTACACAATATACTCCTAATCTGATACATTTAGTTGATACATTAGTCCTAATCTGATACATCCTAATCTATTTAGTGTAGCACATAGCTTCTTTAATATAATTGATAGACTATTTTCTATTTTGTGCATTTTTATGTTTAATTCCGAAATCTACAAACCTCCTACTTACTAAGTAGGGAATATTGAACATGGCGTTCGAACATTGGGTAATACCGAATCCAGTTTTAGAGTGTTAGAGTGGGTTTGTAGTGTTATATTATTTACTGTATTTAAATGGCAATGCAATCATTACATGATAAATGCATGAGTGGCCCCGAGGGCGCATTGCTTAATTAAAGTTATTAAGTAAAGCTGTTAAGGTCCAGCTACGCAGCCGCCGCCTTATTTCGGGGGATAACAAGTGAAGCGTGTAGGGAACAGAGCTATCTGGTCCCTATAGCTTAAAATAAAATTATAAATGCTGCCGGAATGTTTTTGAAGTCAAAGTAGAGAGTCTACGGCGACTTTCTTCCCTAAATATTGAGTAATTAATAGTAGTATCAATTAATTAATAATTAGTATTAATTATAGTAATTAATTAATAGCGGCCTACACTCGGGCGTTTTCCTGCATGATAGAGCAACAAACGGGAAAGAGATTCAGTCTAAAGGCGGCACGCACAGGAATGAGGGATTACGCGTGCACAGAGCCGCACGTATTACCACGCGTAAGTCTCTTTATTCTAAAGGTGACAGCGTGCTTTACCACAGGTGTTAGACTCATAGGGTTCAAACCTTATATGAGATTCTAAGAATCTGAATACCAAAATTACTGTACGAAATGATTGCTATAAATACCCAAAGGACCACCTTAAAAAGGAAAATAAAACTACGAACCAAAAAATTGATGGTTTAACTATAGAGCATATAATGAAATGATAAGTTATGTGAAAGGTTACATGTGGCACACGCCACGAAGTATAAAGGTTACTAGCAGTTGTTTTACATATAAAAATTATAATGAAGTTAAATAGATATATTGTCTGTATTTGTTCCGAAACCAAATACAGACAATATACTAAAGAAAAAGGAATTTAGAATAAGTGAAGCTTCACGCATTCACACAAGTTAAGTTAAGTTAAAATTTACCACAAAATTGTTTCACACCAAAACAATCATTCACACACACACATTCATACTGAATTTAAATTAAATACATAGAATTTTTAGATATAGAAAATGGACTTAGCCGTGGTGACTGGTCTGAGCTGAAGCTGCGACCTAGGCTGCGATCTGCAAGTCCGGCGTCTTCATCTGACTCGAAGCGTTGAGAAGATTAGAGTAGAAAGTGAAAATTATCCTTCCCTAGAGTAAAAGAGAAAACAAATTTACTTTCATATTAATTTCTTTCCTCTTTTTTTTTTTTTTTTTTTTTTTTTTTTTTTTTTTTTTTTTTTTTTTTTTTTTTTTT
>KZ651043.1:1634740-1644749 GCA_001010745.2 Gerris buenoi
TTTTTTTTAACTGATGAAAATTGTTGCTTAATTCTTAATAAGGATATGTCTTAGAAAATATTATCAGGTATTTAATTTTGATTGTTTTGTTAATATGTTATTGATATCCAAAAGAACTGTATTTTAAACTATATTATTCTCCATTGCATTTATAATAACTAAAAAAATGTATACCTACAAAAATATTTTTGATTTGTAATGTTATAGCCTGAAGAAGCTCTTAGTTAGGGCGAAATATAGCTGTTTTATTCTAAAGAAAAGGAGGAAGAAGCTTAAGTTATTTAACCCTTTAAGGCCCAAAGAAAATATATTCTATATATAGTTTTCTATTACTCATCAATATAAAAAGGGTTCACTATCAAGAAAAAAGAAAAATTATAAAATATATTTTTTTTAATACACCCGAGCTTACGAGTTATGTGTGGTGCTACGGCTATAGTTGAGCTATGTGTTGTTTTTTCGTTCTGAAGAACGAAAAAATTTTATCTGCTACTTAAAAAATTCCAAGACAGAAATCTATTTTAGACGTCACGGAACATTTTTGGTCGCGTATCTGTCAGTCAGTCTGCCCCCAATTTTTAAAAGTATTTTTAAATGTACTGTTCTGAATTTTAGAAAATTTGATAATATGAACGTAGTCGGTCCCATATCAATTTTAACCGTCTGAGCTCTTTAAATTTTGCTAAATTGTTACTTTTATTCATTCAATAAATTAAAGCAATTTTAACAGCTTAATTACAAATAAATATGGTAAAAATAAATATATAAATTATATCTACTAAATAAAAAATATGTAAATAGCATCCACTTATAAGGTCCTTTTTTAACGTAACTTCTTTGATCATATAATTTTAATAGGATTGCCGGATTTATTAGTTAACTTAAAATGCTTTTACACAAACTCAACAGCTTAGTTGACGATCCCTCAATAATTTGTTATGTTATTTTAAATATATTTATTTAAGTTAGATTTTGAATCCTTTTTTTTTCATTGTTGAGTTACTTTTGCATTCATAACATTAATTGAAAATTATTAAAACTTAAAATAATTATTACCTCTGATAGAAGAGATAATGCCTCATATGATATCACATTATGTATTTTAAATATCTCTGCCTAATTAAAATTTAAGTGGATAACTTAAAAATTGTGAATGAACGTGTGAAATCATTGAAATGTCAAATGATCTCTGTTTGTTTGATCTTTAATGAAAGGAAAACGCCGCCCATAGCTGTAAACAGTGAAAGTAGAAGGCGCTGAAATGAGCAGACTAAACTGGAATAAAGATAAGGGTGAATTTAAGGTCGGGAGTGGGACGTGAGGTCGTGACTATATGAAAGGACCGGGGTCAGGGGGTAGGTCACGAGTCAGGGGGTAGGTCACGGAGTCACAACGAGACAGGGAAACATCAAATCCCAACCAAAGGGTTCAAAGTAGCAACGGATATGCTGTGATATGGGGTCTCGTCGACACCCCACTACCTCCTCGGTACCGACAGGCACAAATGAACGGGAAACCTTCCCTTCACGCTAATTGTGGTATCTAAAAAGGGTGTAGAAACGATATGTGGCCTCGATGTCACCGTATCCTAAGGGGAAACGGCACAATGACATGGGACTCTATCCACTATTGAAGGAAATTTTCTGGTTGTGAGATAAGTTTTTGTCACTTAACGATAAAGCTATGTCACATAGTGATTTCTATCGTTGAAGCACAGAGGTTTTCTAATCACCTAGAGAGAGGCTCACTGCTCACTGTGTACCAAAGAGCTTTTAAACCTTCATAGTAGTTGTAACCCAGAACTCCTCTAATAACAGGGACTCGTAATAACCCCCCCCCAGATTTTGAATCCTTTTTTTTTCATTGTTGAGTTACTTTTGCATTCATAACATTGTATCCTGATATCTATAACGAATTCCTGTCATGGAATTTTTGAAATTTCTTTTTTACCTTTGGTAAGCTCGAAAGCTATAATAAATAAAATTATTTATCATTTATCATTTATAATCTATTTCAATCTTCATTAAGATTATCATGATGTTGAAAGCAAGGCTGGATACATTATAAAAAAGTACATTAATTTAATGGAGAAGATTAAAAAAAAGTCTGAGTGGTTTAATTTTAGCTTTGACTTTAAATTTCCGAGAGTAAGTACAGTAGGGAGGTGCGGGAGATATTCGCAATATGGAGGAGTGATTTATGTCAGGTGATTTATGGATAGCCATGTCGAAGGGCGTGGGTGTAACGGGGTAACTGGATTCCCTAGTAATCCGGTGAAAAGGTGGGATAACATTACAGGATGGGGAAAAACTGAGCTACTGCCGTGCACATTACCGTATAGACGAAGAGAAATAACCGAACGCATTATAACACCTCTCTAGAACCAAGATACCATGTATGCTAAACATACGAATACATTTCAAACTTGACTTTTATCTGTCAGGGCTTATTCCTCCACCTAGAGATTTTGTTCCTTTTTGACGTAATATCCAATCTAATAAATCATTTTTTTACATTTTAGATTGCAACTTCACTTTTTGTAATTCGAAATGCTTTTTGCTTCCAAGCTTACCGAAGGGGACAGAAGCTATATGATCATTCTGAAGAACGAAAATATTTTATGTATCTTATTTTAAAAATTCCAAGACAATAATCCGTTTCAGACATAAGGGAAAAGGTTTGGTCTCGAGTCTGTGGGTGTGTCCACGAACCGTGTCTGAAACGTGTGACGTTAACTTGAGTAAAAATTCATTTTACCAATTACCCAGGACGAGTTTGTTGGACATCATTATCCACCCATGCTTTCATTTATGGATAGCCGCGTAAACGTGAAATTCAAATTAAAATTGGATTTTTAGGTCGGCAAAAAATCGAACTTCATCTATTTAAGGTCAGTCGATCTGTCACTCAATTTTTGCGAAATAACATATATAATAAACTACACGTTCGATTTTAATGAAATTTGTATGGTAGGTCACAATTTCCTAATTTGTGGNAGGGCGCACAAAGACAAAAAAAATTTTATACATATATAATGTTATACAAAGACGAGAAAAATTATTCTTATGTAAATTCAAATACATATTCATATATGTATAAGTTATTCAGTTTTAGAAAAAAAAATTGACCATACCCTATGTATTTTGCATAAATTTGTATCAGTTTCTTCGTTTTTTTTTACAAAAAATAAACTCCGTAAAGGAAGTGGGTTTAGTGAAAGGATATTTCCGACTCGTTCGTTTTTTAAACTTTCACAAATTATGCTCTCGCTAGCGTAGTGGTCTTATAAAATGTTTATTACTTTAATTCAATTTAAGGGCCTTAGTGAAGAGAGAGGTGTGTGGAGGGGGTAAAAATGAGAGGGCGTGGTCTGAGACCTCTCTACGTTATCTATCTTTGACGTCACAGTGTTAAGTAACCATTAGAGGGTTAGGAGAGACAAGGCTCTTATCAAGGGAGCCACACCTGCTGCTCCGAGTATAACTGAACTACAGGTGCAGACTTACCACACGTTTAACCAATAACGATCCTTTAAAAAAAACGTGGAAAGGGGGGAAAAACTCTTTCAAATGCTTTAAAGGTTTTAAAAAACGGTTTAGAACTTAACGGTTAGAGATACGAAGAAGATTTAAAAGTTGGTCTAAATAGATGTGAAGCTATTAGAATCCAATCTAAAGCCAATCGCATGATAAGCCTTTAATACCTATTTGAGTTTTCCAATGATAAGATGTGCTCGGCACCAACTGCAGACTTTTAGATTGAGAGTAATCCAGCATATCATTAGTTCTGTCAATTTAAACTGATAATGAAAGACTATCTTCCTAGTTACCATCTAATGGATTTTCATTAGCATTCTTTTTAAGTCGAAATTTACATCTTCAAAATTGAGTTAGAAAACACATACTCAAGCCTTGGGTAAGGAAAAAATATATGCTTCTTTAAAACAGTCTGAGCAAACTGCCTCTCATTATTTATATCTTATTGAGAAGGGGCCTGGTAGCTCTTATGGCAGCTCTTATGGCAGCTATTTAGCAGAGTTTTAGCTATCCTATCGATAAATTCAAGCAGCGTCAGTTGTGTTCACATAATGGAAGGTTGACCTCTCAGGCCAGGTGACACTTTACTCGTTTTTTCGCCCAACAACCTCATAAAAAATTGGTAGCAATTTAAGTGACGTGGTGACTAGCTACGTATGGCAATTATAAGGTTTATAAAGCTGATGAAGCGATTCACTAACCACGTGTTAACCATTACATATATAGTCATATAAGCCATTTGGCAGGCTTTTGACCTTCATGGGCATTTGCACCCCAGAGTTAAGTTTTATTATTGAGAAGGGGTGTTACTCAAGACTGGGAAAATAAGAAAGAAAATGTCTTTAAATTAGCGATTTTCTTCGTCAGCCAACTTGATTAACCTATATAAACTCTTTTTAGCTGAGAACTTGTTATAACGTAGTATAGAGGTACCACTAAACCAAGAAAAGAAAACAAAAATCAATAAACTGGATATCTGCTTACAAACAGTTATGCTAAGAATTATAAACATAACATATATATATTTGATAAAGTTAGCAAAGAACAAGGGAAATTTTATGTTAGCTTATAGAGAAAAACTTTTTAGGCATATATGGACTCAATCACCAATCGCCATCCGAATCAGAAGAAAGCCGTCTTTCCCATTGGTTACAAAAGGCTTCAGAATTTGTGGTCGAAACTTATGGGACAAAGAAAATAAGTATCTGATGACAGCTCTTAACCAAGAATGGCTTCAAGAAAGAAGACATATTGAGACCATATTCAAAGAGACTTACGTATTTATTAACTCTTAAGTGTCAAATGGCTAAGAATTTCTCCCTTGAAGACTATATAATGACCTTACAGTCACATGCAATGTGAGAGTGTCTCACGATATTGAATAAAACTTACCTTGACATTCATTGTGTATCATGCACTAGGCTAGATAACCGCTCTAGTAAGTAGATAATAATGTATTTTCGTTCTCAGAAAAGACTGATTTTTCAAAAGAAATGCAACTGCGTCAATTTTATTCCTTTACATCATTAAGAGGCTTATGTTAAGGACCACAGTAGGTAATGCTCAGATTAGACATAAACATATTAAGATAATGATAAAGCTTATTTTGTTGAGAATGGTTGAAAGTATGTATTATGGTGTTCTATTACATAAACTACTTGTCTTTTGGTAAGTTTACAATGTTTTGCAACGTAAGCTATAATTTTGACTAACTTTGACGACTTAACTTTACATCTAACGTTGACGACTTTACTTTACAATTTAGGAGATTACTTTAATTGAAGCGAGCGTAAGCGAGCTTCTTATATTCAACGAAATATGCACCTTGGATGTTTGTCTGTCTGTCTGTAACGTTTACGCGTGCGACGATAACTTGAGTAAAAGTAGACCGATTAAGTTGAAATTTGGAATACATGTTCCTTTTACTAATACTCAGGCTAAGTTCGTTGGACAGCGTGATCCGTCCAAGCGTTCGCGCGCAATGCTCGCGTAAACGTGAGCTTGAAATTTAAAATTGGAATTTCAGGACGGGAAAAAATTCTATCATCACCTATTNAAAATTGAGCAGTCTTTTACACTTACTAAAAACGTAAAATTGAGCAGTCTTTTACACTTACTAAAAACGTAAAATTGAGCAGTCTTTTACACTTACTAAAAACGTAAAATTGAGCAGTCTTTTACACTTACTAAAAACGTAAAATCGAGCAGTCTTTTACACTTACTTATAACTTTAATTTAAATCAAATTATAATTATTATTAACTACGGGAAACAGACAGAGAAAAACAAGCTCCAGCGCCGGGATTTGAACCACGGGCCTCTGTATACAGAGCCCCTGTATACGGGCCTATATATGGAGCTTGTTTTTCTCTGTTTGTTTCCCGTAGTTACTAATAATTATAATTTGATTTAAATTAAAATTTAATCTTTCCGTAGTATGAATACTACCAAAATCAAACAGCACAAAACTTACTCAGTAAAAAAACTTACTAAAAACGTAAAATTGATCAGTCTTTTATACTTACTAAAAACGTAAAATTTAGCAGTCTTTTTACTCACGAAAAATGTAAAATTGAGCGGTCTTTTCTACTCACTAAATACGTAAATTGAGGAGTCTTTCGTCAAATATAACAATTTTATAAAAACAATATAAAACAATTTTTACATTATCTTTCTATTTTCTAACTATACCACAATTATGAAAAATTGAAACATCAATTATCTGCAAGCATATAGCGGTACATACCCCTAAAACGAAATTTAAATTATTGCTCTTAAATATAGTAAATTTTAATGTTCGCATAATTAAGATGTACGATAACTCGTAAGAACTAATCAATGGAAAACATTGGACTAAGGACCAAGTAAGTATACACTGTGATAAGCGAAAGATTACTACGAGAAAATTGAACTGATTTTTCTAAATAATTCTCACGACAATAATATTACAATGCCACGAACTATGTAGACATTTAAGCAACAACTATACAAAATAATATTCTGGGTGTATAACTTATATTTACATTTCCAATGTAATTCAACCATTTTTTTATACCTCCTCATTATGGTAACTAAAGATATTTCGTGTCACATGCAAGTCCCTCATTATCCATTTTCCACCGGTAATGTTCCGAAAGAAAAAACACTTATAGAACGGAAGAGAAAAAAGAAATACTAAAATAAAAATTAATATATATGTATGAAATGTATTTATTTTTCAATTATATTCCTAGATTAATTGGTTTAATTAATTGGTTTGGTTTGGATTAATTGGTTATTTGGTTTTGTTTTGGTGTGTAAAACATGCCACTTATATAAAAACAATTTTATTTATATTTCAAACTCTTAACGACATTAGGTTCGTTACAAGATTGATGCGCTTTAAAATATTAGCGACTTAATAGTCACTAGCATGAAGCAACTCGCAACAACTCACAACTCTGGGTATCAAACGCAGAATGAAACAGGTTCTTTACAGGATGGATCCGCTTTAAAACATTGTCACTAGCGTGACACAACTCTCACCTATGTGTATCGAACGCAAAATGAAATAGGTACGTTACTAGACTTTATGGATCCACGTTATATAATTTTAACAATTTTATAGTCACTAGCGTGAAACAACTCACAAATTTGGGTATCAAACACCAAATAAACGCAAAATGAAATTATTGTATGTTGAAAACACTAAAAATTATGTTTAATTTGATAATGCACCTTCTTAAACATTATTAGTTTAGCTGTAATAATTTAATATTATTTATTGTTTAGTAAAATGTTACCAATATATCCATATGATATGACTCTAACTGGACAATCCCGTTAAGGACATCCATAGAATATCCATAACTCGATGCCCATAGGAAATCCCCAACAGGACAACCATAGGATGTCCTTAACTGGTCAATCCTGCTAAGGACATCCATAGGGCATCCTAAGGATGACCCAATGAGGCATCCAAAACGGGATAACTATAGGGGATCCCATAGATAAACAATTATGGACAGGATCAAATCTGGTCAAAAGGATATGAAAAGGATACCAAATGCGGGGAAATTTTTTTCTATATTACTTGTAATTCTAACCAGTAATGTTTGGGCAGGTGCATCGCCGTGGCTTTAAAAAGTGATATTAGGCGTGTTTTGTTTTTTTTGTTTTTTTTTTTTAAATCAATGATATGATCAATAGCAATGATATAACTTTTCAGCGTGACAACATATTTTTAGTTTAGTTTATTATCTATTCGTAGTGTAAGTATTTTTTTGTTTTTAATTCGTGCTCGATGAGTATTGGGCTCACGTGTGCATCATGATAAATACGTATTAAGCTCTGTTTCTTTATTTCAGCCAAAAAAAGGAGACGAAAAGGTCGACGTGGTATGGTTTTATTTTTTTATTATTTTTTTTTCTAATTTATTTTTGTTAAATCGCAAAAATTTTACATTATATCGCACTAATTATATATATTTTTTTATATAAAAAAAAAAAAAAATATGCATAATTCTTAGTGAAGTATTAGTTAATATAATTTTAACACAAATCTACTCTAGTAAAGCTTAAAAAGAATTTTAAATTCGTCGTTGCTCTTAATGCTTGCATACGGCGGAATATAGCGAGGATGATAAGAAAGACTTGGAATATCTCCAGTTTTCTAATCCAGCTGGTGGGGATTCGTTTAAGTGCTTTTTAATGATACGCTAATTAGAGCTGCAATCTCATCAAACTACTGTTTTTGAAAACACAAAATTTTCTTATTGCCTCCCATCATGCCATATATTTCAAGTTAACCCAGAAATATTTATAAAGTATCTTGATGTACCGCTTCTCTAATGAGCCAAGTGAATGGGTTTTAAGGACATAATGATTTAATGATGCCTACATCAGAAGCAATCCTGATAAGAAAGGACTTTTATGATAACGACTGAAACTAATTTATTCTAAGGGATTTAAATTAATCCTTCCTATTTAATTATAACTAATCCCTTCATAGTCTTATACAGATTCAGATACAAACTTTCTTTATTTACGAATTAAATAATACTAAAAACAATTTGAAATAATAAATTTTTCGAATATTAGTAAAATAAAACTTTTATCACTCAATTACCTATCATTTATCATAATTTATCTCCATTAATATAGATTGTATAGTATAGTTATATTGTACAATAATTTATTTTAGTTTTTCGTAGGTCAGTCACTTTACTTACTTATGCTTGTTTCTTACTCGACCCCTAATTTCTCACTATCTTATTATTATTGTATGTTATTATTATCACTTCTTATTGGCACATCTTTAAACTGTTACTCCCCTTAAAAAAACAGGATGGAGTAACAATCAGCGGCGGCGGAAATTTATTGGGGGCCCCCCTGCAAACTTTTAGTGGGGGCCCCCTGCAAACTTTTAGTGGGGACCCCTCTATTTCCCTCTCAGAGGACTCACAGATCTCCGGGGCCCTTATCGCCGCCACTTGTAACAATCTAATGAAGGGGAAGGGAATTTTCTTCTTTTAGATTTTTACTCTTTTAAAAAAGAAATGTGACATTGCTTTGTCCTTAAGTACATTAGACTAAACATCCCTTTGACTTAACAGTTATTTAGACAATTTACGAAAGATTGTATAAATAATAATATCCATTTATACCCTAAAAAAAAAAAAATAAAATAAAATAAAAAAAACGGGGAGTAACAACTAAAGAAGTACCGTCTATATATTATGCTTCAAATTATCATCCGTTCAGACCCAAAGAGATAAGAAGAAAATTTAAAATTAATGCAATCAAACAATGAAACTACATATGTATACAGATTGTCCTGATTTTCATGAAAATGAATGTGTATGCTACTTAAGGTTAACTTTAAATATAATATTATGACATGAAAGCAATATTAGTGTGTTTAATTCAATTACAATAGTTTAATAAAATTGTATTTCTAATTAGCGCATTATCATTAAGCATTACTCTTCAAAATTTAAATGGATTCTGATTAAAAAAAAAGGCATCATTCGACTTCTAGTCGGTTATAATATACAACATAATACATATAACGGTACTCAGAATATATTCTTATTAATTTATATCAATCTTATGGAAGCAGGAAGACAATGTTTAATAGTATACATTTTATAAATTGATTTATACGAGTATTATTAATTTATTAATTAGTTTTTTTTTATGTAGGCTAAATAATCATAATTTGACTATAATACTTATAAAGGTTTTGTATTTAATCTACTTCAAATATTTATCTGACTATGAATTTGATTTTTTTTTTTTTTTTTTTTTTTTTTGTTTTTTTTTTTTAAATCAATGATATGATCAATAGCAATGATATAACTTTTCAGCGTGACAACATATTTTTAGTTTAGTTTATTATCAACACTTATAGAACGGAAGAGAAAAAAGAAATACTAAAATAAAAATTAATATATATGTACGAAATGTATTTATTTTTCAATTATATTCCTAGATT
>KZ651044.1:7263-17265 GCA_001010745.2 Gerris buenoi
GTATATTATTGCCAGTCCCTTGAAAAAATCTCGATAATTGGTATAAAACCAATGCATTTCGGTCCCCTCAGTATAACGTACTTTTTTCCCTTTCGAGGTGAACACAAACGTCTTATAACTCATATAATTCTGAGAATAATCCCGATAAAACGTATGAATGGAGGGGGCCATTTCCAAGATTTTGCTTTTTCACTACCTATATCTGTTGTTTTACTCTAGGTACTCAGAAAAAAATAACAACAGTTCAGACTTCACTACAATTAGAGGAAGCGATAATTAAATGGTTTTTATTAATACCGAATTGCAAAGGAACCTATCGGAGGGAACATTCTTTGCGGAAAAAATACAAACTCTCGCGTGATGTTTGATCGGCATTAAAGAAAGATTCAGGGGGGAGAGTATGAGTGTGATTGTGTCCAAACCAAATGTAATTCCTGGACAGCCTAGATGAAAAATAACTTTTATAATTCAGAGAAAACTCACGGTTAAACGTAAATGAATGGAGGGAACCCTTTTCCAAGATTTGATTGTTTACCTCCTTCTATTCTTCTCGGATAGAATGCTACGGATAACACCCAAACAAATGGTTTAGTAAAAAAAACAATTTATAATTTTTTTAAACCAAGTACATATTTAATTTTTTTTATAATCATACATAGTGTATTTTTATGTGCAAAATAAATACAAGTCTTAGTTATTACATTAATTTTTCTTTTTTTACCACCAATATTTCATAATCCCGATTTAGTGAACTACTCGATATATCGTATTTTTTCTTCGACCCCTTGAAGATACGATATATCGGGATTCTACTGTACAAGTATATAATTACTTTGTCCAGTGTTTTCCATTTGTTAGTTGCCTCGTAGTTACATTTAATTACTATTAAACATTTTATCTAATGACCATAAAAATTATAAAAATAATCAAAATTCACCATAAAAACAATTTCTCCAAGGATAAAATTTCACTAAAATTTGACAAAAATGTTCCCTGATGTCTGAAACCGAATAGGTCAGAGGCAGAATATTTTTGTGCTGCAGAATGATCACATAGCCTCTGTTACCTTTGGTAAGCTTGGAAGCAAACATGGTTTAGAGATTAAGGAAAGAATTCATTTATTAATTAAAATTGGCCAGAAAGAGCACAACTTACAGTAAAACCTTGTTATTTCAGGGTAAAGATAGGAAGGAAAAACAATATATATCATTTGAATTGTATGATCATTTAAATTGTCAATGAAAAGGACAATACCGTAAACAAAGGGTGTGATCATTTTAAAAACCCAAAACTTATTGCATCAAACTTTCAGTGGCTCAAAGGGAAGCAATATTATAGCTGTATAAGGTGTGACTAATTCTGAACCAGGTTTGAGAGAGTACGTTAACTATTTGAAGTGGTATTATAAATAATTAGGGAAAAGTATGCAAACTCAGATTATTGTTTGCATTATAAATGGGTATAAAATTACCTATGATATGAAAAGAAGATATGTATAGCCAAAAGAATTAATTTAGGTATCCTTAATACCTAGTAATAGTAGTTGCAATCTAGTACTTCCTACTAGAACGGCAAGTGAAAACCTACCAATTAGCCGATCTTTTAGGCCCATTTTACGTCCCGTGGTGGAGAGTTCCAACTACTTCACACATCATACTTTTGTACCTTGTAGTATGGTGTAGTCATTAGTAAGCTATATAAGCATACGTTGAAGCGTGGGGAAAGAGTGCCCCATAGGGAGTGTCCCTCGCCCTGCTCCGTCTGCAATTCATTGCACAGTCAGCAATTCAGTCATATCATGGCACAGGATCGAACCCATGACAGAGTCGCCTTGACTTATTGATAGCTAGGTGAGCACAAGATCCTTAAAATCATTCTTATAATTTATTTTTGTTTTGCAACTTTATTTTTTATATCCTCTTTCAATAACTAAAATCCTGTGGTCAACAAAATTGTAAAAATAATTAATTTAATTGCTGCATAAGTACAGCATTATGTAAGCTGCTAGATTATTATAATATAAATGAACTTACAATAGGTGGTACATAAAAGCTTAAATTCTGCTCAGCGCAAATAACATACTCTTCAGCTTGATCCAACACAGACTTCTGACCATATTCACCGTCACCTAGATCAGTAAAAATACCAAATGCTATAACAAATAAACTTTTAACAAATAAATTTGATTTGCAATAGAGGGAATTTGTATTCGTATTTAGGATTTGAATCATTGAGTATAATTTTTCTATGTTAATTATGTAGAAGATTAATTAAATACTTATAAATTATTATTTAATTATTTAATTCTTATAAAATTACTGGTATCTTCTGAATGAACCATTTGACTCTATATAGTAGATTGCATCAACAACTAAGAGAAAGCAGGTGTACTGCTCCAGAACCATGGATCTTTCAGTAGCGACAATTGGGGAGGCTTGTAGTTTCTCTCCCAATTACAATACATCAAAATAATTATATTAAGAAGTATTTTTGAATGCTGCCAGATGTCTACTGTTCAAATTTCGAGGGCAAATTTGAATTTCTGAATTGTTTGGATTATCAAGGTTTGTGCTTTCATCGTCAATTAAAATTTATAACAATTGTTCCTGATATAGCTTATATGGTATAGGCTTTGGAAAGATGTCCAGTTAGTCCCACATCTTGACTAGGTGTATTAACAATAATTAAACAGTAAAAATGTTCTATGTTTAAAATTAAGCGACTTTGGTAAGTAAATTAACTTATACTCTTCTTACAATTAGAATTGTTTTTTGACTCTCAGGTTGGCCAACCTATGTGGGGGAAGAAATAAAGCCACTAGGCCTGTAGGAGGGATGGGAGAGCATCATTTGTTTGTCAACAAAAGAAGGTTATTTTACTACTTCAACAAATCGCGATCTTTTGACTGATTTTGGCACTTAGTTTTTCACTTCTTATTTATGCATAATGTTTTGAATTTTAATGTAAGAGTTAATTTCCTTTATAGAATCATGAAATTTAATATCAGAAATAAAACATTATAAAAAGTGTAGGCTTAAAACTACTTAGATGAGGAATTAATTTACCTAACAGATGCTAAATTGTAATGAAAAGAAGAGTAACAACCTTTGTTAATTCAGTTGAGTTCAACAATTGATTCAATCAACAATTTTTGATGTTAATGTATAAATGAATTTTCTAATTAATCCATTAATAATTTTTTTCAGCTCATACTTCACATTTTCTACATGATTAACGATAACGATTACAGAGTTTATTAAATTTTCTGTTTTTAGTCTTACTTTGTAAGAATAACTTAAAAAATTGCAATGACGGGTAGTTGCAAACAAAATTCAAAACCAGTATAATATTTAGTGCCTTGTATTAAATAACATAAAAGTGAATTCAAGCTGTGGAGGTTATAAGGTCTCTTCGAACGGTTACCCTTAGGTCCGCGCCCCTCAGAGACATCTTTATTCCACTAGAGATATCCACTAGAGATATCCACTAGAGATATCCACTAGAGATATCCACTAGAGACATTTTTATTTGTCTGGTTAGCCCGACCTTCTAGAATTCAAAATCCAGCACTCTCATTGGCTTCTTGTCTATTCTCCCGCGCTGTCAAAAAACAATTCTAATTGTAAGAAGAGTATAGTAGTTGATTAAAAAAGTGTCAAAAACCTTTGGATATGATGGAGAGTGCTTTCGGATTCCTCGCAATTACTTTGGTCCACTTTCTCTTGCCTTCTGATACAACATCCACAGTAAGTCGCTTCTTCTCTCCGAAGTCGTCTGTGAATTGAAAGACCTCTAGAACAGCTACACATGATGGACAGTCGACCAAATACTGTACCAAAGATTCGTAGTGATGTAGATTACTACACAGTATGTGCTCCTTTTTCAAATGACCAGATGCTAGGCACTGCAACAAACAAAAACACATTGTTTATTAACAAAATGTGCTAATGTAAAAAATTAATAAAATTAATTTAATAAGAAGAAGGTAAATTAAAAATACCTAAAATGTATACCTAACTAATAAAATTTTCTAACAGTGATCACTATTAAATCAGAACCCTAGGGACTCCTCAAACATAATTCAGTCTTTTTCAATATTTAAAAAATTTTTTTGAAGTCGAATTTGATACTATTATCACCTGCACTGTTAAGCTTTGCATTATGTCCATATTTTAAAATCAAAAGTCTTTCAGTGGCATTTCCATCTCGAGGGAATACACCAGATTTCACAAGATGTCATTTCTGAATAGCAATTTTTGGTATCATAGAGAATTCAGTCATAACTGAATTGAGAAACATTGACCAGTGCTTTATTATTACAAAATACAAACACATAATAATGACCAAAAATAAACAAATGTACCTTGACCTTGCCAAATGTTATTACATAGTCTATACAATTATATCAAATCTCGGCAAAAATATATTTAACTAAATAAAATATACTAAGAACATTGTCATAAACCTACACAAAGTAACAAAATGAAGTTGTGATAATACTGATTGATTTATTAACATCGTACTACTAATATAAGTTTTGCTAATTTATTGTAACAAGCTTATCAATGACAAATATTGAAAATTTAACTTGTTTCAGGAAAATTCAACAGTTTAAAGATCTAATATTGTAACTTCAATTGTTAAACTATAGATAACATTGAGTCCTTTGACTTCTATTTTAAATGATTTATTTAAAAAAATATAACGTTGTGATACCTTTTGTAAAAACGACACTTCCTGCTTAATTTTATTCTTAAGTTTGCCGATTCCATTCACAGTTGAATATTTACTTGAAATTATTTCCAATAGTTTACTGCCCACTTGGATTTTCTCATTATACCCTTCCAATGACATAACAAACGATAAACTATCATACGAAAACAACAGCAATTACGTTAAAAATAGGTATATAGTAATAAATAACAAAAATGTAAAAGATCGACCAGAAGCACAACCCGGAAGAAATTAAAATATAAACGAAAATCGAAAAAAAAATTATAATCAAGGTTCCTTTTCAAATTAAACCGAAAGCAGGAAAATTATCAACTTAATTAAATGAATAATCCAGGATAATTCAATAATAACAAGTTAGAGGTTATGCGGGTTTTTGTAAGACTTAATCTGTATTGGGCAATCGCCTAAGTAAAACAGCAAAAGTTTTAGGAAGTAAATATGTTTTTACTTTTAATAACTCTTTTTTTATAAGTTATAAATAGCGCATTTGGAGAGAAATTATTGTGAAGGCGTGAAAAATAGATGTTGATTTTTTCAAGGATTTAAACGATTTAAAGTCCCAAGTCTCTTGAGATAAAAAAAAAAATGTTGTTTCTTAAAATTATATATGTCTGGCATGGCATCTGACTGCTGAGTCTATAATTTCAATTGTCTGTCTGTAGGTAATAAATTGATAAATTAAAACACAATTATGAAACGATTCCAGGGTGTTATTTCTTTAAATAATTGATACCTCTCATCACATGGATAAATAAGTTAAGTTGGCAATATTTCGCCGCCCGACTATCAAAGGGTTTTACTGACTTTCCACTACATAAAGGCGGATTTTTTAACTTGACTAGGGGCATATAATCAAGGGACATCCTAGACTGATCTATGTACTTACATTAATTTTATTTATTCCTTGATTAATCTCAATCTTATTACAAATTGTTATGATGACTTTGCAAGTAACGATGTTTTGAATATTTACAAATATTCTGAGAGTGCAGCATATGGGCCCCATTATTTTGTAGCGCCACGCGCCACTGCACTCAGGCAAAATCGATAAATTAATTTTAGCTATAAATTTTGGGGAACCAGCTCCCAAACCCTGAAAAAACGTGGAAAAAAATCTTTAATACAATTTAATTTTACAATTTTAATTCAAAAATTCAAAAAAGGATTTAACCAAATATCTGGTTTTCCAGGGAAACATCTAGATTCCGAGATATTGGATATTGGTGAAAATAAAAATGATTTTGCTGAATATCCAAAACTGAGTGCAGACAATCATCAGTTAAAGACTTTCAATATGTGTTTAGAAATAAATTTATTACCAGATATTAGAGTTATAGATAGTACATAGGTAGAATTAGGGACATCGTTATACATAAGTGTGAAGTATTGAGAAGTCGAACACTGACCTGACTGGAGAAATGTGCAAGGACATATCAAGGTAAACTTTAGTACGAGTAATGTGAGAGATTGTTAGTTCTTATATTAGCCACTAGAATGAGTTAGCTGCTTCTCCGGGCCATGTGAGATAGATATTCGATTTTGAGATTTCGATGGATTTACACGTTTGAGGTCCCCTGAGTCCAAAAAGTGGTTTTTAAAAAATGTCTGTCTGTCGTCTTTGCACGTGCGTGGAGGCTAAACTACTAGGCCGATTTTGACAAAATTCGGCTTACACGATCAGAAACATCATCCCTCCAGTTTTTCCCAACTCTGGGAAAAAAAATAAATAAATCAAAAACGGTTCTGACGATTTTGATTTAAAGATTTTAATATATAGTCCATTTATAAGAATCTAACGATATAAGCCGTTTTCCCGGGAAAAATTTAGTTTGTGAGAAAATAGCTTTAAACGCGGACAGAGAAAGAGAGGCCGGGTTCGATTTCTCGCCGTGGTGAAGTTATTTTTATGATAATTTTGATAAAATTATCATAAAAAAACTCGTGAATGAGAAAGTTTGTCTGAGTTATCTTTTTTCACTTTTTTATTTCATAAATTACCTTAAAATATTAAACAAACAATTTTATAAAGAGTTATTCGAAAAATAACATAACCCCACTTTACTCTTGGTACTATTTTTGAAAATTGTAAATTTTGGGTGCAGTTTACATAGTATGATATGGTAATTCTTCATTTCAAAACAAGCAAAAAATATTATTATTATTATTTTTTATTTTTTATTTTTTTTCACTTTATTGAGTAACGCAACTACATATATAAATGTTATAAGTGTTAATGATAAGTTTTTCCGGACATTGAATTACTTGAGAAAGGTAGTAGTCCATTGACTACTCCTTTCGGCATAAGGATTAAAATTATGATGACAATAATGATATTACAATAATAAGAATTACGAATAATAATAAAAGTGATTTTCAATAATTAATCACATTCTTAGTAGGTCTCTGGGCCACTGCCTCCTCAAGCGGCGAGGTTGGTCATCTGGGATGGATCGGGAGGAGAGGATTTCAACTAAAGGATTGGTGTGATTGGATAAGGATTCGTGAAATTTGTGGTATCAGGATATGGATAGGTCTCTAACAAAAGGAACATTAAAAATTATTTTAAAAAGAGTAACTTTTTCTCGCAAAGTGAAATGTTTTTGTCATTTACACCTATAGGAAACTCGAACTAGGGACAAACTGTATATTAATTATTTAGTCAACTTATTAGTATGAATTTCAAAAAATATCTTTTTACTCCAAATGTTAATTAATACACTTAATTGTTTTTGTACGAGTGCAGTATTTACCATAAAAGATTTAATATTTAACAATATAATTTTAATGTTATAGTATAAAAGTAGGGGGGGGGGCGCATCGAGTCGGGGTGCCCAGGGCGCAGTGATTGTCTAAAACGGCCCTGCATATTTGCGTGTAAAATTTTTGTTGGACAACTCTAGCTTCGTGTTCAGCACACCGAAAAACATAAAATTAACTGCCAGCGCAGTCCGGCCACCAACCGTTTACACATCAGCCTGTACCCTCCACTCTCCAAGCCTTTCCAATATTTCAACTCCCATTTGCGTGAAAACCATACGACGTACAAATAAATGTTATAGACATAAATTGTAGGTTATTTTCTCCTTTTCATTTTACTACTAGACCACTTTTTGTGTTAATAGATTGCTTTGCAAGTTATATGCTGAAAAACCAACAAAAAAATTTTTTTTAGTAGTTTTTCGATGATTTCTTATATTTGCTGCGGGACATTTTTTTGGACAAGCACCCCAAAAAACATGAAGTAAACCACTAACAACAATTCCAGAGTAGTCAACAAGTCCAGATGCTAAGTTTATCACTGATTGTGAAGAACATAAATTTTTTTCTAATGTGCCATGAGGATAGAAGTTTGATTTTGAGGGCTACTTTTACTTACTTAGATTTTTTTATCTTATTCAATATGGTCAATGTTAAATTGTCATAATTTTCCAGGGGAGGACCCCCCTTATTCGTTCGAAGGGGCCCAGATGCTTACTTGCCCAGGGGCCCTGAAATCCTCTCAGCGGCCCTGATAGGAGGTACCGGGTTCAAATCGCGTATGGATAACATACAACTTCTAGTACTTAATCTTTAATCTAAGAATTAACATAAAGCGCAGTAACTGATAATCCTTGTGGCAGTTGTCATAAATCTTCATTATTTTAAAAATTTACATTTTAAGCATCCAGAATATGTCCGAAAAAATATCCATAGCTGTCCCACTGTATATATGTTCTGGAAGTCCCATAGACGTAAAAGCCGATTATATTAGATCATCCAGAAGACATGCAAAAGCAAAAAAATCTACCCTCCACAGGATGTGTCAATAGACCAGGTGATTGGTCCTGTGGATATCCTTGGGACAAACTCGTGATATTTCATAAAGCTTTTTGCTTATATGCATATATTAAAAAAAAAGTTAGCTCCATGATGATGATGTAGTTATTTAGCAGTGAACGTAGGTTACAAAGACAAAGGAACGTTTTCCAGTGGAGCTGGAATATTTCCCATAAAAAAGGAGGGCCCTACCCAGGATTTTTTTTAAATAGGCCCCTGAAAACGTCTTTTTTTAATGCACTTTCAGCATCTCATAATATGAAGTAACATCATATATATCTTGTAAGTCTGTACCACATTTTGCTTTTCGAAACATTTATTTTGAGGCAAAGAATGAATTTAAAAGGTTTGGTTTCTATATCATTACATTGTTCAAAAACGTTTAAATTATGTCTTAATTTGCTGTGTTAATTATGTCTTAATCGCAATTCCCGGGTGAATTAGTATACATACTCTCAATATCCTATTAGTATCTTTGCATTACGGTCTAATTCGGATTGCAGTAAGTAGGTATTTTTAGACAGTATTATGAAAAAGGGAGACATAGATATAATCAGAAATCATATAAATTATCATGGAAATAATAATTAATTAATTTACTTATAACAAATAATGCTGACGATGTACAGTTTAGAACATAACATATATAATATAAGTCCCCTCCTACATTTAGAAGACCCGTGGACATGAAGAGTTCCCCCCCCCCCCCTAGTTCCACCTATGGTGTAGAATATTTTCCCTTCGATTTAATTGTGTCAAAATTTATTTTATTTTTACATGATTTAAAGTACCAATGTAGCAAAATTTAAACAGCGCGGACAGTTAAAATTAATCTGGGGCAATCTATGAGTTACTTTTGATCAGCAAAATTTCATAAAAATCAGATGAGTACTTTTGAAAATATTGGTGTAAATAATGTAGGTATGTGTGTGCACATGTGGAAGAGCAACAAATGGGTGCAGGAGGTTGGAACTTATATGTGACCAGCAATTAACTATGGGCAAATTATGCTATAACTATCTACTTTCCAAATTTAATGTAAACCGAACGAGTTCGAGTAGTTTTTAAGATATTTTCGCAAAAAATGACCAAGAGACAGACACGGGACCAACAAATTTCTCTGATAACAGGAACGGATTTCTGTCTTGGAATTATTGAAATCGGAGACATAATATTTGTTCTTTAGAACGATCATATAGTATCGAATTTTGACAGATTTAAAAAACGGGAAAATTGAATAAATTTGACAATAATAGGTTATAAAATCATTAGAGTATACGAAATAGTTCGAGAGGAAGCTAAGGGCCACACTCATTAGTACACTATTTACTTAGGTGACATTGTTTTGTATTGATTACTACAAGTAATCTAAAACCCAATAAATTGAGGTCTGTGATTTTTTTAAGGTTTTACAGCCTCCATGTAATTGTTTAGGTGCTATCTCATAGGATT
>KZ651044.1:20407-35693 GCA_001010745.2 Gerris buenoi
AAAAAAAAAAAAAAAAAAAAAAAAAAAAAAAAAAAAAAAAAAAAAAAAAAAAAAAATTTGAAGCCTTATATATAAGTAGTTTAGTAAAAATACGTGTATTAGTGGTTTTTTAAGAGAGTTAGTTCGTGCACCTAATCTTCATGTAAATTATAAAATATATTTCACGATAATTTCTTTACTTTTCATTATTAGATATTAACAAAAAATAATAAAAGCTCAATACGTTTCAAATGAAATTTGCGATGTTTTGGCCAATGCTAATAACACTTTTTATGCCATTCTTCCTCCAACAATATTTTAGTAATTTTTACTGGTCTTATTATATTACTTTGCTTTGTAAGTTTCATTCCAAACCTATAACCCCATTTTTGAACCAGTTCGCGTCTTTCAATCTTCCCCAAATTTTGCACATAGAAACAACTATGTGAAAAATACATAACAAAAAAAATTGTTGAAAATAAGACGTTTTTAAAAATGGTATTTTTACATAAATTATTTTTTGTCTCCGTTTTTGCAAACCATCAAAAACTATTTTGTCCGATTTTAATGAATTTTGGATGGTAAATCATAATTAGCCCATTGTCGGTCCTGTATTAATCCCAACAAAAAAATAACGTAAAAAATAATACTCGCGTAAAAAGTTGTTAAATCATGGGTTTAACCAAGCTTCCCCTGTCCAAGTAAGTTCTATTAGGTCTTATTAATCCAGTAAAGTAAATGATGTTGTTTGTATCTTCCCCCCTCTATTCTCTGTCCCTGTCCCTCACCAACTCAAACATTTTCTTTCTCAAAAAAACTCTACACTATACGTTTAATTTTAAAATTTTTTTCTTACTTGAAAATTACGAAGGCCAAAGAGGTTAAACACTTTGCTGATGTAATTGATATTTCCCCTATTTTAGATGCAGTGCATAATCAGTGATAAAAAATCAAATAATTCATTATACATAATTTGTTTTATTTTTATTATTATTATTTTTATGAGAACAATAATAAGCCACTTCCATTACATAAACTATAATAATAATATTATGTGAAATCATTATGAAATGATGATGAAACGGTAAACTACTAGTAAGTCTCTTTAAAGATAATAAAGAGGCAAGGAACATTCAACATAATAGTAGTATGGTAGATGCTGTCAAATAAAACACAGTAAGAAAGCTTATGCTAACGTTTCACTAAATTTATTAGCATCATCAGAGCAAGAAACAACGTATAAAATAAAAAACAAAAGATGAAGGTGGAGGTTGACTACGACTTGTTATAGAGGAAATAATGGTGGTGTGGTTGAAAATCAAGAAAATACGAAATATTTCAGTAGGTATTTAAGTATTTCAGGTAGGCGGATTTGCTGAACAAGATTTACTTAGAATACTAACTATAGATAAATAGGAATACAATGATGAAAAAGTACTTATAGGTACATATGAAGAAAGGTGGATACAAAATATAATGAAATTAAAAAGAGCACAACTAATTAATATAATTACAAATCAAATTAATAGTACAAACAAAATGCTCAAATTACTAGTTCTGATTCCCTTTTTTCTAAAAGAACGTCCTAATATTATAATTACCTCAGCTGACAAAACCAAACAAATGGCTGCTATATAATATAGAAACATGATTAACACGACACAATGGATACACTAGTAATAAAAAACGAATACAAAATACTATGAACAATACAAACAATAACAAATACAATTGACTGCCAATTAGTGTGGCACATAGCCTTCTATCATGTACTATATTTTTATATTAACATTATTGTTATATGTTATATTACTTTATTATTATATTGATTTTATTGACTAAAAACTATTGATAGTTTTAGCGATCTTTAACACTTCATAGCGGTGTCGCTGTTGGTTTTACTAATTTTTTATTTTTTTTTAAATGTTTGTCTCATTAAATAGATGAAGTTGGATTTTTTCCCCGGCCTAAAATTCCAATTTTAAATTTGAAGTCCACGTTTAAGTGAGCGTTACGCGTGAACGCTTAGACGGATAACGTTGTCCAACGAACTCGTCCTGGGCATACTTCCGTTACCTTCGGTAAGCTAAGAATACAAATGTCTATAAAAAATTTAATAATTAAAAGATAAAAAAAACTTTTTATATACTACGTTTTTAAATTTTATGTCATATAATGTTTCAAAATGAATAGTGTAGGTAAATATGGATATGTCAAAACAAATAAAATAACTTGCGGATTTTTTCCAAACTAACTTTTCATTCAGCAAATTTGCTGAAAACGAATTAAATTCTGCTGAAAAATGACTAAAACTATTAAAATAATGCATTGTCATCGTGTTCTGAGTTGTTCTGAAAGTTTCAAATGTCTACCTACTCGGGATGTTTGTTAAAATTCGATTGCAAGATTTGTACCGGACAAACATACAAACAAGAAACCTAGTTAATAAAAACGTAGTAAAAAATGATCCAACTTATTCAAAAAAGTAAATACCGTATTAGAAAATTATTATGGGTCGTAAAAAAAAATAATTTAAGTACATGATAGGCACCGAGGAAGCTATAAGCTATGTACCGAACACTAATTGGCATAGGCTATCTTTAAATCGGTATCTTAAATCGGATACTATCTGCCGATGAAGAAATTTGAATTGTCTGTCAAAAGTAGCTTAGAGATAGTCATATTATAATCATATAGAGATAATTTGAATGGTCTGCACATATTTAATTATTCAATAAAAATATGTCTGACCCCACGGGGAATCGAAAAAGATTAAATTTCTACCACACTTCCCGTTCTACCACATTCCCATATAGCAATGCGTCCAATAATTCGACGCAAAGAGGATATGTGCCACAAAAATTGGTAGAATATTTTATTTTATTATTTTTATTGCTTCCGAGCTTACCGAAGTTAACGGAAGTATTGTGTTCACTATTGAGAACGAAAAAGTTTTATGCCTTCGATCTTAAAAACTCCTAGACAGAAATCCGTTTCACACATATCAGGGAACATTTTGGGTCTCGTGTCTGTCTGTCTGCCTGTTTGTCGGTCTGTGTGTCCGCAAATCATGAAACGTGCGACGATAAGTAAATTTCGACCGATTTTGATGAAATTCCCAGCACGAGTTCGTTGGACAACGATATCCGTTCAGAGTTCACACGTTTAAAATTTAAAATTGTAATTTTAGGTTGGGGAAAAAAATCAAACTTCATCTATTTATTCAATGAGACATGCATTTTTTTTCAAATATAATTTTTTAGTAAAACCAACAGCGACACCCCTATGAAGCGTTAAGGATCGCTAAAAACTGTTAATAGTTTTTAAACAATAAACAATATAATATAACAATAAAGTAATTCAACGTTAATGTTAAAATAACAATAAAGTACATGATATGATGCGAGGAAGCTATGCGCCACATTAATTGACAGTCTATTTTTTATTTATTTATTTTTGGACAATAAACATCAATTTGAATCTTTGAGGTTAATTTACCAAATTTAAGAAAAATATGCGTATTTTATGCAATTTTTATCCCTTACGTATTTATCCACATAGCATTTTACTTAAATTATTGCCGTAATTCTCCATTACGCATTTAATCAATCTAAATGCATTCAACCATTTAGCTTTACCGTCAATTCTAAATTTACCAAGACAATATCAATAAAATCTGTTAATCTTTATGCACATGCACTGTAAAAATAAAACCTTTTTCATAAAGCTAAATTTAATCAAAAGCTTTTATAAAAAAAAAAAAAAAAAAAGTACTGCAATTCTTATTTATATTCTCCAATTCATAAGAAACTAGACCTTCTGACAAGACAAGCTGATTTGTTTTTGAAGCAAAAAAAAAAAAATCATGTCGAGTGATGTCTAAGGCTAAATTTGTTTGATGTAATAATAGAGGTCTATTCGCGTACAAGAGATATTCAGTTATTTATAACTCTTTTTAAAATTTATTTTTAACTTTCATACGCTTGCATTCATACGTAAATAAAAAAAAATCTTTAAAACAGAGATAGACAGTTAAAAGAAGAAAGAGAAATTAATATCTGATATTTTGTTTTGTCATTTTGATTTTAATTTAACTTAGTTTTTAATTAAGGTACACAAAACTGAATGTAGTAGGGATTTTTTTAATTTTTTGTTGGCACTGTTGAATTGATTTTATAATTAAGAGAGACTGAGAAAGAAAATAACACCTATTTTATTAAGAAAAAACTAAAAATGAACAATTATACGTAGTGAAGATAAGCAGTGGGATTGTGCTTGATTAGGGAAAAAGGAAGAAAAGAAAGACTTATTTTTACGAGTACTAACAGTAACAAGATTATTCAATCAAAGCCATCAGAGCTTTCATTTTGTTAAAATAGATACAATCTTTCGTGGTGATGTGATCATGATCAGCAGATAAGATACTAAGGAGGAGTACAGGAGTTAGACCGTAAATACATAAATTTAAACTTCTATTCAAAATTGAATCGTCCTCCCGCCACTAAAGATGAACAGTTGTGACTGAAAGCAGGCTTCGTATAACGAAGTTACTTTTAGTAGAGAGATGGTTTTATAAATTATATTTGTTTATTTTAGGTGCAGAACTACATGGTTATTAGCTATTAATTATATATGCCAAATTTTGGAGCTCATTCATTTGTTCGAATTTTTTAAATAAAATCGTCGGAACTATTTTCGAGATTTTGTTTTCGGCCGAGTAGTTTTGGCTCCACGCATATGTACAGCTACAGACAAAAAAAAATTATAACTTTTTTTTTGGACTCAGGGTAACACGAAACATATTCTTTATAAATACGTATACATATGGGGAAAGTAAAAAAGATAATTATGGTACGAAGTCTATGTACGAAAAAAAAACTTATTTTAACTTTTTAAACTAAAGTACTCTACGCAATCAATTTTTAACATTCTAAAATGAAAATGACAAAAAATTAGTAACTTAATTAAAAAATTCAAAAAAAAATATAAATCGGTCCGAGACAATTGAGACAAACTTTCTCATACAAGAGTTCATTATTTATAAGCCCAGTGTTTACCATTTATTAGTTTTCGTATGTACCTACATTTAATTATTATATTCATCATGATATTTATCATAAAAATAACATCTCCTGGGCGGGGAATCGAACCAGGACTCTCTCCGTCCGCGTATTAGCTATTTTCTCAGGAACTGGATTTTTCCCGGGAAAACGGCTTGTACATTCGTATTTAAATGTACAATACATGTTTTTTTATTAAAATCGTGGGAACCGTTCGAGAATTTTTTTTTCAGAGTTTTTAAGGGGTCACGCCCCCAAATTTGGAGCTAAAATTCATTTCATAATTTCGCCTCGGGGTATGAATTTTCTGAACATCCATGCCTAATTTCGTCAAAATCAGTCCAGTAGTCTATAGCTCCAGGCGTCTGCACAGACAACAGACCACAGACTCACTAACAGAAAAATCCCTTTTAAAAAAAAAAAATAACAATAATAAGATAATAATAACTTTTTTGGACTCAGGGAACCTCAAAACGTGTAAATCCAACAAAATCTCGAAATAGAATTTTCGCGCTATCACAATGCTTTCTCTTTATATAGGAAAGTAGAAATGAAGATAGTCATTTTTTTTTTTTTTTTTTTTTTTTTTTTTTTTTTTTTTTTTTTTTTTTTCAAGAGCGATATTCGGTATTCTCTATATTTTCTCGACGAATATTATCAAGTATAGTTTCATTTCAAGGAAATATTACGGGTCTATTATTTAATTCATTAGAAAACAAACAAAATGTTTGCAAAATGTATTTCAATAATCAATATATTGAGAATGGATCAGTGTCAATACAGCTTCACCTTCATTGTATTAAATATGGTCCAATAAACCTTTGAAATATAATGAAAGGTCTTTCCGCCTTTGTTGTAACATTAGTTGTTGTTCAAGCATTAACGTTTGGTAAGCAATAAAGCGTTTCATAGGTTTAATGCAGATACAAAGATGGCATTTCAATGTGATGCCAAGTGACCTTATCTACCGCAGAGGTAACATTTAACTACGGAAAGTTAAGGGAGCCATGTTCACTGGGTCTCTGGGTCAAATCTTATGTCATGTTCAGCCAACTTTGTAAAGGTTCTAGAGGTTTTTATACCAAGCCCTTCTTCACCCATCTGCCTTAATTAAAACCACCCTACGAAAGTTTTAAGGGCAGTCTGACCCAGTTCCGCCCTTTTTTAATGGCTTCCTATGATGGAGCTAGCCAAAAACAAATTAATAATGACAGATTACACTTATTGATCAAATAACCTCAAAAACATATTGAGTACAAGAAACCCCGGGAAAAAATATAGCTCATTTAGGGTAATCATATTTTCTGTCTTATACAGAAAAAAAATTACTCGTCTTGCTTTTTTTAAACTTTTTACTATACTATACTATATGATTTCATTTCAGCAAAAATGTACTCATAATACACAGAGGAAAGTAATGATTTTACACGGTTTATAGGTAATATAGAAGAAAGTCAATTTACCCACCCCCTCAGTGTACACCTCAGAGCAAGGAATGGGTAGAGGGAAAAATACTATAGAATCTGGGTCTCAAAAAGTGGTTCATTATGCTCCCCCCAAATACAACACTTTCAAGCGGCAGTTTGGTGAAACAATATCGATATCTCGATAAAAACTCAAAATTTATCTGATATCAGCTAATAAGGATTTCATAAATATGTACATTAATGGTTGTTAACCTTATTAATTATATAAAGGCAGTAACGTCGTTAATAAACGTGTAACAGTTCCTAAATAGCCAATAGCAATCTTTGAGAGGTGCATCAAATAAATGCTACTGATAAGGATTTGTTGACAACCGTCTGTGGGGGCGGAAGGACAAGGAATAGACCAATAAGACAAGGACCAGTGACCACGTGACCACTTTAGTTCGAATTGAGCTCGCTTGAAAGTGTTAGAATATGGGGGAGCATAATGAACCACTTTTAAATCGTATTGCTTATTGCTCCCTCTACCCCTTCCTTCCTCTGAGGTGTACACTTTGAGGAGCCTAAATTAATGAACACTTTTTGATTAAAAACACTACATATTGATAAAATAGCCAGCAAATTAATGTAGTTCATAGCTTCCTCGCGTCCTTTCGCACGCGTATTTTAATTAGATACGTTTTGCTATAATGACCCATCGTCAAATTTATTAATAATAAAACATTTCGAATTTAAAATTTTCCCGTCGGTTAAGGCTCTAGCTACAAGTGTTGCCCAAATTTTCAAGTTTCCAGCTATTCTGGTAGTGGCTTTTAATTTGTATGATGAGTGAGTCAGTCAATAAGATGTCAACTTTAGAACTCTTCCCTTTTGAAAAATCTTAAATATTTAGTTAATATAGTAGACAGTGTCCTACTAACTACTTAAGCTTGATCAATGTCTCAAATTTCAAAAGCTCGTGTTAAGAAGAAGCAGAGATATAAGGGTGAGAAAAACCGGTAGAATTGGTTTAAGAAAAGATACGCTGCATGCGGTTGGTGCAACTTGGCCTAGCTCAATTTGTTTTAGGTAGATATTAAAAAAAAAAAAAAAAAAATTAGATATATATAATCTTAATATTATAAGATATGACACAAAATTGTAATTGGTACAAGAAAACTGGTTGACAGTTCTCATGTCTCAAAGTCAAGCTAGATTTCTTGGCAATTTCTCGTTGGCAGTTCATATCGTCGTGGTATTTTGTTCAGATTTAATAACTGAGTGGGTTTTCAGTTACTTAAAGCACATATATACGGGATGACATCTCTTGTCTTTTCTGTAAATTATTCAAGAGAATTGAGTATCTTTGAAGAATAGTCTGATAAACAAGCAAAATAATTAGCCATTTAAAACTACTTTATATGATCAACAGTTTTACGTTAGATTTAATACCGTTTTCTCTCTTAAGCTTATGGTCATAACTATAACATAATATTAAAAAGAAGACGAAAAAAAAAAAAAAAAAAAAAAAAAAAAAAAAAAAAAAAAAAAAAAAAAAANAAAAAAAAAAAAAAAAAAACAAGAAGAAAAAAATACAATAAATGAGAAGGGGAAAAAACGGAAGAAGAAGTTAGAAATGTAATATTTTTTTCTTATAGTCAATATAATATACTAGTGACAACTAACTGTCTTGGGAGTTCTAAATATTCACGCTAAAATATCACGCGATTTCTTGCCTACCCCGAATTTATCATCAGTAGCTTGAGCCAGTAAGATGTATATCCTTTTCAGCTAGCTCAAGCTCAAACCCTCAAAAAACTTTTAACTGTCTCCTGATATTTTTCATTAATTTTTGTCAACGAGTTATACCATTATTTAGTCATTTTGTTATTCTTAGTTACTATATTTAATTTTGGATTTATTTTTATAGTTTTTTTTTTCTTTTTAGGATTCGTTACACAAAAAATAAACTATGTAGTTATGATATTTTTAAAATAAATTTTATGAAACGTATGTAATTTATCAGTGCTAAAATTAATTTGAATTTTCAAGAAAACTTGTTTTTTTCTCATGTCATTATATATAATTAGGACAAGATGACGCGACGTGAGGATTTGTTTACGTTGACAATACATTATTACAAGAACGTTTCGAAATAAATTAGAGATTTATTTCCATAATGGCTTGAGACATTTACATGTTTCATATTTAATAATTTAAAAGTTTTCACTAATCAAAATTATCAGAGAAGAAAGATTGAAAATTGTGTTCTATAATATTTTAAAAGACACAGCAACTATAAAGTGCTAGATGAATAATTATGAAAAAATGAACGATTAATAACAAATATAAATAACAGCAAATGAAAGATGAATAAAATAGAGAACAAATGAAAGATAAAAGATGAATAACAAATATAAATAACAGCAAAAGAAAGATGAGTAACAATAAACAAATGAAAACAAACAGGAAATATCACAAAACTAACGCAACACATTAATGAAAGAAAAGTTTTAAACTTACGCCAAGGTCATAATTGCTTAAGAAAAATTTTACAACGATGATTTCAACGTATTATCTATCAACTCCTTCACTCTTCTTACAATTATGAACTGTTCTCGTTATCTATAGTTACTAATACTTAAATTGTATTAAACAAATATATTATGATGACTTAAAAATATCTCTCTTTCTGCTTATAAAGAGTTCCACTTTCCACTCTCTCTCTATTTGTGCATACAGTTTCATCTCTCTCACTCTCTCTCTCTTTCTCTCCCTTTCTCTCTTTCTTTCTCTCTCTCTCTCTCTCTATTTATGCATTCACTTTCATTCTCTTTATTTCCATACAATTTCACTCTCCCTTTCAATTACTCTTTATTTATGAATACATAGTTTCACTAGTTCGCTACATAGTTTCACTATTATTATTTATAGAGCTTTATATTGATATCAATTTATATTATATTCTATGAATAAAATCAAATTTATTTCTATATTCCGTTAAAATTAGAATCTTTTAATTTAGAAATCCATTGAAGTTTTATTAACACTCTAGTCAAACACTAAAATTATAGTGTTTCTACCTAATCCAAGTAAATTCGTGTCTCTTTGTCCAGACCTAGTAGATTTACACGTCTCTACTGTATAGGATCGTAAACGTTTAAAGACTGAAAAAAAAAAAAAAAAAAAAAAAAAAAAAAAAAAATCGAGTATATTTTTATTCATATTGTTTTACCAAAGCAAGAGGATTATTTCAGATATTATTTATATATTTTTATTTTCCCTTTTAGTGCAAGAAATTTTTCTTTCTCCCAGTTTAAGTTTGATGGCTACTGTAAAGATTGGTAAATCTTTATTAGGATAAATATTAAATATATGTAGCAATTAACAGTGTTGGCGGTATACTCGGAACAAGACAAGCAGAAGGTCATATCATGAGATCAGTAAGAAGATAGTTAAGTCCCTTCATAAACTGTGTTTTGCTAAGGTAAGGGTGGAGAAAATAGGAAATAGACAGTAGCGTCCCTCGGCTGGTGGGGAAATCGAGGAACTAATTCCTGCAGAAAAGATCAGAAAAATGTCTTTCTCCTAGACTTGATTAAAAACCTGCGACGCCCCACACCCTTCGCCCATCACCCTTCGCCCATCAGACTTCGACTTCATACTTCAAGCCTCAAGCCTGGCAAATTTGAAAACAGGTCAGAAGGAAGACGGTTGGGTTTGTATAACCGGTGTTAGTTCCACTTTTTGACGGTTACAATGGTGCAACACCATCAAAAACGCACTTGGTCCGTAGAATTGAGAAGAAGGCTTCTGGCAATGGAGAGAGCACAAGCGGAGGTTACATTGACAGAGACAGTGGAGGAAAATACTTCTATAGGTAGAATAAATAGAGATCAGAGTAAACGGGAGGATCCTTGTCCGACGTGTGGTATACGAAGGAAACACGGAGATAGGGGATGTCCTGCAAGTAAGGCCATATGCCACAGATGTAACGAGAGGGGCCATTTTAAATGGGTTTGCCCTCGAGAAGGGAAGAGGACAAAGGCCGTAAGAGCATTAGAACCAGAGGCTGAGGTAAGGAGTGAAGAGAGTAGCGATGAGTACACCTTACAGACTGTTCGGAGCGTTACACGCCGGGCACCGCGAGCTTCAATCAAGGTAGAATTGAACGGAGTACCATGTCTCATGGAATTTGATTCAGGAGCACGAGTAGCCACTATAAGCAAGGAGTGGTGGAAAAAAATAGGTAGGCCACCATTAGTAAAACTAGAGGAAAAAATCTTAGGATATGGTAAGAAGCCATTAGCAACGAAAGGAAAGGGTTATGTTGAGGTGAAAGTAGGAAATAAGATCAAGAAGCTACCAGTAGTAGTAATGGAAGATCAAGATGTTCCTCTGTTCGGGCTGCCATGGTGTTTAGCATTCGGAATGAAGCTTCCATTTGGAGTAGAAGTGCATACGGTTACACATAAAGCACCGGAGGGAGAAGCTGGAATGACTGATAGAACACTTGATATGGTGCCAGTTCAAATGAAAAGATTATTAGCTGAGTATGCAGATGTGTTCAAAAATGAGCTGGGGACGATCAAAGGAACGAAAGCCAGGGTCTTTCTTAAATCAAATTCGCAACCTAGATCTTTTGCAGCACGAAGGGTCCCATTCCCACTTAGAGAAAAAGTAGAAAAAGAGTTGGGTCGGTTGGTGAATAAAGGGGTGATAGAACCAGTGGACCCAGCGCTAATACCAGTAGAATGGGCCACACCAACAGTGAACGCAAAAAAGGGAGATGGGGTACGTATCTGCGGAGATTTCAGCGTAACTTTAAATAGAGACCTTGTTGAAGACAAACACTTACTGCCTACATTTGAGGATTTAACTTCGAGGCTGGTAGGAGGAGAAGAATTTACAGTTATAGATTTACGGGACGCCTACCTACAAATGGAAGTAGAAGAATGTGACCGAAACCTCCTTATCATCGCAACACATGTGGGATATTTCAGATACAAAAGATTACCATTTGGATTGTCTACTAGTCCGGGCATATTTCAAAGATTTATGGATACTCTGTTAAAAGATGTGGGACAAGTAGGTGTGTTGTTGGATGATTTGATAATTACAGGACCGGATCGGGAAAGCCATCTAGGAACGCTTAGAGAAGTATTACGCAGATTTAGAGCCGTAGGGCTCCGAGCTAAAATGGAGAAATGTAAATTTTTGAAACAGTCAGTCAAATATCTGGGTTACCTGATAGATAAAGATGGAATACATCCAACGGCAGAGAGAGTGGAGGCCATTAAGAATATAGAAACACCAAAAAACGTCACGGAGTTGCGAGCGTTTTTAGGAAGTATCAATTTTTACGAAAGATTCATTCCGAAGTTACACGCTAAGTGCTCCCGATTACACGAATTGACAGGAAAAAAGGTGAAATGGAATTGGGAAGAAAAAGAACAAAAAGAATTTGAAGAAGTGAAAAGAGTGTTGACAGGTGCTGAAGTAGTGGTACCTTATGATGTGAAGAAGCCGGTGGTGATTGCTTGTGATGCGTCAGAAATTGGATTGGGAGCGGTACTGCTCCATAAATATGCAGATGGAACGGAACGGCCGGTAGCCTATGCGTCGAGGAAATTGTCACCTAGAGAAGGAAGATATTCCGTGATTGATAGAGAGGCACTAGCGCTGGTATTTGGAGTAAGAAAGTTCCATCAGTTCGTTTACGGACACACATTTATTTTACGGACGGACCACAAACCTCTGGAAAGGATTTTTGGCGTTAAGCGGAATTTACCTAAGGTAGCAAACAACCGGTTAGTGAGATGGGCATTGGTACTTTCGGAATATAAGTTCCAGATTGAATACCAAAAAGGAGTTGAGAATGGGTGCGCTGATTTTTTATCCAGACTTCCGAATCCTAAAGAAGAATACGAGGAACTTTCAATAAATTGCATGGAAGGTGGAGCAGAAGAGTTAGTGAGTTTGGAAAAACTCAAGAGAAACACGAAGACAGACCCTGACCTGATGCGAGTCGTACGATATGTAGAAAATGGATGGCCTATAGAAGGAGAGGAAACGGAAGACATGAGAGGATTTAGAAGAAGGAAGGATGAGATCTCGTATGATGATGGTGTTCTTTTGTGGTGCAACCGAGCGATTATCCCCAAGTCACTTCAGGGTAGTATATTAAGAACGCTTCACATTGGCCACCCGGGGATTGCAGCAATGAGGGCACTTGCACGGTATTATGTCTGGTGGCCGAATATTGATCGAGATGTGGAAACATTTGTAAAACGGTGTACACCCTGTCAAGTGGGGAGAGATATGGAAGCTGAAGTCCCTTTATACCCTTGGAGTATTCCAGAGCAAGCTTGGGACAGAGTACATTTAGATTTTGCGGGACCAGTTGATGGGAAATATTGGTTAGTAGGGATCGATGCCTTCTCGAAATGGATTGAAGTCGAGGTTTTAGCTGGAACAACTACTAATATTCTGATTCAACGACTTAGGCAGTGGTTTGCGCGATACGGAGTCCCTCGTCAGTTAGTTACCGATAACGGACCTCAATTTAGGTCTGAGGAGTTCAGTATTTTTTGCAAAGCCAACAACATAAAGTTAATTAGAAGTGCACCGTACCACCCGAAAACAAATGGTTTAGCAGAAAGAGCAATTCGGACACTTAAACAGAGATATGCCGCTTGTAGAAAACAAGGTAAAGACTGTGTTTTAGGGTTGCAACAAGTGCTTATGACATATCGGAATAGCCCTCAGACCACTACTGGGCGTTGTCCAGCAGAAATGTTTATGGGGCGAAGGCTTCCAACCCCATTGGACCGACTAAAGCCAAACCCAAGGGAAAGAATGGAATGGCAGGCCTGGAAACAGAAAGGATACCATGACAAAAAAAGCCGGGAGCGAAGTTTTGAAGCTGGGGAAGCAGTATGGATAAAATTGGAATTGGGAAAAGGGTGGCAACCAGGAGAAGTTATCAACCGTACGGGAGATCTGTCTTATGAAGTAATGGTAGGAGGAGAAAGGAAGAGAAAGCACGCGGACCAGCTGCGCAGCCGATTGGGAGCGGAGGATGATAGAGAAGAGACGCGGAGTCAGGAGGTAGAAAACAAGGAACGCCAGGAGCTGCCCCGAAGATCGAGTAGACTAGAAGAGAAGCGAAGTCTTGCGGAGCGGGGAGATATGTAGAGTAATATTAGTCTTTGTTGACAGCTTGTCATATTGTTAAATAATATAATGTTTTATTGATGCTTACTTTCTGGTATCTTATACTGTGTATGTCAGAAATTCAAATAATTTTTATAATCATTGTCAATTTACATTATCACCCTTATAGAAAATTGAATTCTCTTTTCAAAGAGGATTTAAAAAAGAAAAAATTATCGTTTAGCTGTAGCTGACACAAATGCAACCAATCTTAAAGTCGGTACTGCTTTTAAAAATGATTCAAGCGTTAAATTGATTCTTTTTTTCGTGTTAATTTTAATTCGTTTTTAATATAGTTCCTATTCAGTTCGTAGAACACATTCATATTGTGAAAACTTTTGCCAAAACCCATTTAGAGGACGTTTCCCTCACTTAACTCATCCAAATCTGTTCAAAAGCTGAGTTATTAGAACGCTCTCAAGTTTCTGTTCGATGAATTACTTTTTTCCCAGTGTAAGCAATACCTTAGAAGAGAGATTTTTTGGCACTTATCCCTAACCAGGTGTTTGTTTATATTGTATAACGTAATTCTTCTTTCTGTAAGATGATATATCTGTATACATATGAATACATGTGCCAGCTGGCATCCAGTAGTCCAATTCTCCATCATATTTACACACCTAAACATTTCTCTTTTAAGCTCACAGACTTTGATAAATACCTAGTTAAATAATGTTCTGTTTCAATAAACAAAAAAAATATAATATTATACAAATGAACGGACGTCATCTAACCTAGAACATATATAATATATAGAGAGTGTCTAATGAGACAAATATTAGTCTAAATTATGTATTTAAAAGAAATTTAATCAAATTAAAAAAAAAGTATATGAATATTACATCTGCGAGAACTGAAGATAGTCCTTAGATCTTAAATTACTTTAATAATTTAAGCGATGGCATTAAAATCATATTGCATAATATAATTAATAATTATTTTTGACAAATATGTGAACCGTGATTTCAATTTTTTTTTTTTTTTTTTTTTTTTTTTTTTAATTCAAAGTCAATTTAGATTATATCACCCTAAAAGAAAATCGTGGCAGACTTACAAGAAAATCAATTAAAGATATAATAAAATTAAATCTACTTTAAATGTCACAACAAATGTGTGAGATAGTCCCCTTCTCTTGTATCTCTATTTATTATTATCTTTGAAATTTATTTATTCATGAAGGGCATTTTAAGGAGTGTGAAAAATATAACGCTTAAGACGTGTTACTTCTGACACGTTTCGACCACTTCTAAGGCCATTCTTCAGTCTGTTTATTACTAGAAAAATCGTATATTTATATAATATAAATATATCTCTAATTATTATACATTTATGTTACATAGTTATACAACATCTATGTTATGTATAATAGATTAAGTAAACATGGCAAGCCCCCATACCACTTCCGCGTTTAAACATTTTGTGCAAAAATTTAGAATATACACCTCAAACGTGATTTTTGTGCAAAATGTTTGAGCGTGTTTGGCGTGCATGGGCCATAAGTAATTAAGTAAGACAAAAGTCTATTTCGAGACCTATTTTCAAATTATATCAGTTAACTGATCAAGCTTATAAGAATTTATATAAATAAAATTTATAAATTTATAAAATTTATTATAAAATGTATTA
>KZ651044.1:39804-51478 GCA_001010745.2 Gerris buenoi
ACTATTTAACCAGAAATTCACAATTTTTATTTATTTATTTATTTTTTTTATTTAAAAGATTTTAATAGGTTATGAACAATGTACCTACCTTAAAATTAATCAAATTAAAACCATATAAATCATAACGTTACATAAATGTTAGGCTAAACATTATAAGGAAAACATTTTCGTAACGGTACATGAAAATCAGTTTGGCAACTGTCGATAAATGTAAGTAGGTAATTTTTTAAATGGAGGGGGGCGGTTTTTTAAATAGTGCCTAGGGACGGAAAATTGTTAAATCCGGCCCTGAGCGAGATAGAGGGGGGGGGGCACGTTTTTCACCCACTTCAAACTTGCCTACGCTCGCCCTATCAAAGTTATAACCAAAGATGATTCTATGACTAAAAATAAGAACTTTTTACTCTTGAAAATTTTTTGCTCTGAGCATTAGTTCGCCGTCTGGAGAGCCCTGAAGGTGCTAAAATTGAAACATTAAGACCATTTTACAGTTAAACTAATAGATTTAGGAATAAAATTCATGACACAAAAAGTTTTTATTTTTTTGGGTAAAATCCAAATCCATTCTTAAAAACATGCATTATTGATATTGCTTTCACATTTTGAGCCCTGCTGAACACCTTTTTTAGGCAAAAAACAGTTACATATAAGGTATGAATTTTAGAATGGATTTGAATTATACGACTAAAAGTAAGAATTTTTTGTCTCGTGAAGTATTTTCCTAAATCCACTAGTTTAGCTGTAAGATGGAAGTTTCAATTTTAACACGTTCAGGGCTCTCCATATGGCAAACTAATGCTCGGAGCAAAAAATTTCGAATAGTAAAAAGTTCTTGTTTTCAGCCATAGTATCAAAATCCAGTCTTAAAAATTTGGCTTCCTATTCACTTTTTTTGAATTATGTAAATTGCACACACTTCTGCTGAACACAGAAAATGTTCAGCATATGTTCTGTAAGCGCCTTTTTAGCCATTATCGAACCCTGAAACCCGCATCTTTCTATTTATCATGGTTCCGGAGATATTTGATATTTCGCTGTTCCATATTAGCTGCGGACACCCTGTATGTATATGTATATTTCTAAATAAAGTTTTGTATACACCGCGTTCGATAATTTACTTTCAAGGAATCAAAGATAAATTATATTTTCTCTTGCTATAAATATCTTGTGAAAAATAAATAAAGACAGTGGCTTTGATCAAATAAAATCACATGTGTAGCGGCAATTTCCTTCGTTTGAGTGAGAATATATATAAAGTTTGGAAAAAGAACAGAAAAAACAGTCATCAAACTTAATTGGGAAAAAATATTTTAAATTTTTTTTTAAATAAAACCAAACTGCTAAAAACCAGAAGCAATATATACGCCAATAATCCAAAATATGCCATCATGGACTGACAGGAAGTATTTTAAGCTTTGAAAGTTAAAAGGCAGATTTATTAATTGTAGAACCAAAAAGCAATCGTAATTACAATAAACTTTAGAGGTGTTAAAGAATTTCAAATTCAATATAAAAAAAAATGGTTAAAAATATTACAGAAAAGGAAGAATTAAGATAGGAATAATTATAATTGAAATGTTTTAAATAAAACGGAACAAGTTAATCGAATCAAGTCTGATGTTTATGTTTTTTCAAGTGTGACTGTCACATTCCACAGGTCAAAATGCAAAAATTTAATATTAAAGCAACTCAGCACCCCAGAGGTAAACTGTGTTAAGTCACAAGAAACAATTTTTTCAGTAGGCAAATTTAAAAAAAATGTTTGTAATAAAATAATTACAAAAAGACCAAGGATTGTTAGTAACCTTAATGATTGTTATTTATTTTATTTCTTAAACACTATCCTTGGTCTTTTTGTAATTATTTTATTACAAAAAAAAAAAATTTAAATGTGCCTACTGAAAAATTTGCTTTTTGTGACTTAACACAGTTTACCTCTGGGGTGCTGAAACTAAATAAAAGTGTAGTAAACATGTGCGATTAAATATGTAATTTGTCAAGTTACCTAATTAAAGTTATTTGTTATTTTGAGGTTGTTACAAGGTTTGTTCCAATCAAGTTGGGAACCGTCCTTGAGATAGTCTCGGGCATGCGCAATGGATTAAAGACAACGGCTTATGTACTGCGCATGTCCTTTATAAGCCCACGGAGGGTTCCTAACTTGAGAATTGGGGGTTAAAAGTATTAAGTTGAATTACTGAGGGTAAAAATTACAGAAGGAGATTCTTGTTCGTTCGTTGATTTTCTAACTCTTCTACCTCAGCTAATGTTCAAGGAATACATTTAGAAAAAAAAGTTACTTTTTTTTTTTTAGAAATTCACCAGAAAGACATTCAGCATGTTTTCCGTCAATATTTGGACATGTAATTGCCATAAAATAAAGAATTTTATTCTCAAAAAAAGCAATAAAATTGCTAATAATATAGTATGACAATTTCGCAAAAAAGTTTTAATTTTGTTTGGTATACCTACATTTTTTTATTTCTACTTCGTCTTATTTTTGTAAAGTTTCAAAATGTTTCTAGACAGTTTGAAGTTGATCTAGAGATTTGTTTTGTTACTTTCATTAGACCGTTACATTTGTAAAAGAAGTAAATTTGATTGTACAAAGTTCCAGTATGTCAGTTAGTTTATTGGAAGTGTGTTGTTTGGTCTGTTTATCGACTTGAAAGGAAGGATATCAGTTTGTTTGGAGGGTAGAAACTAGAGATGCACGCGATGACATGCTCACCTGCCTTTACATAACCATTGCTGGTACACTGTGCTTAGGGTTGAAGGTCGGAAAAAAACCCTAAAGTATAAAGTCTTCTGTATAGATCACATGATTGATGTGATTGCAATGTATTTTAACAGCAACTCGTCAAGGCATTAAAGAAACTGATGGGCCCCACCCTTTTTTATACTTTGACTTACCCTAACTGTTCTTAAACTTAAGTCTCTATACTCATCGATATACATTTACTTAAATTATACTGGAAATGGGTTTTCAAGGAAGAATACACGTAACATAAGTTTTTCTAGCAATGAATTAACAGGAGTGGTAACTATAAACATGGATTTGTAAAGGAGAACATTATAACATACTGATAATTAAAGTTAGGAAGTTAAGTTATAATTTAAAGTTAGGGAACAATAAAAGATTTATTGACAAAGATTGTTCTGGAAAGCTCTAAGATACGAAAAAAATATAGTCTATCTATGTTCCAAAAACTCATAAACCTTATACCTTGTTCAAATCGAATATCAAATATTGGCTGATAACACTGATAACTGATAAGATAATTTATGAAGGCAGAACTGCTAAAATAGTGTTGCCACATTTCGCTCTGACGGGTAGTATAAGAATAATTTCCTCTTTTCCTGGAATGGGGCTGAAGGCAAATGTTTCAGGTACATTACTAAGACTAAATTAATAACAAGTTCGATTCTGTTTGTTTGTGTGTGGCTGGCTGTCTTCAAAATCTTTGGAGGGCTAATTAATCCTCTTTTGCAGTCATCCACCAATTGAACCAATGTAAAAACATTCCATCGAATTTTGGAATTGTTATTATTATAATGTATAGAACCAGGGACCGAGCGCCCATGGCGCACGAAAGGAATTACAAACACCTTGACAACACCCCCTCGACCTTGCTCATTTTTCTTCTCTCACCGTTTATTAAAATAAAAAATCTAAACCAGCCAATAATTAATATTTTAAAGATTGTGCAGAAATAAATTTATAATCAAAATAAGATGTTAAAAGATTGATGGATAAGGAAGAAAGTAGTTTAAAAGAGAGTGGAAGTTAAACGCGAAAAATTACAATTAATCATTTGACACACCTCAAAGCTTGGAAACCTTAGCAATGAATTGAAACAAACCAAACCCATAGACAAATCCTTTTCTTCGAAGAAGGTATTGTTATTAAGTTGTTTCAAAACTTTGTAAAACTCGATGAAGGTAATTACTGAATATGTTTACTAAGACAAAAAGAGATTGGTCGATATAGTTGGGGGAAAAATAAAATGGAAGCATATTAAAAATGTGACAACGAAATAAAGGTTTGCTGTACATAGAAATTCAGAAATGGAATTGATTCATAAATTTAAATTAGAGAAAAATTATACTGTTACTGACAGTACTCGATTTCGCCTCGGGTTATGCAATTATGAACATTGAACATGTATGCCAAATTTCAGCCAAGTATTGTTGGCTGTTGGCTCCTCATGTCTGCACAGACAACAGAAGACAGACTGAAATTTTTAGGGTTTCGAGGTCGTCCTAGAAACTCTTATGCTTTTGGTAGTTCGTCCGTACGTCCATCCGCCGCATATTGGGGTATATCTCCCGACCTAGGGTAAGGTAAAGTAAAAAGAAATGGAATATTTTGGAGAGAGCCGTAAAATGTAAAATACGTAATACTTCATGGATTAGAAGAGAAAAAATGTTGATCAATTAATGCAAAAAATAATCAATAATATAAAAGAAAAACTTAGCATAAATTTAAATGAAACTGAGATAGATTATGTAGAGTGGCAAAGAAATCAAAACTGCTGAAAACAGCAGACCTACACATAGTGTAAGACTAACACGATACAGGAAAAAATTAAAATAATTGCAAGTAAAAATCATTGTAAACTTATTTACATAAACGAGTAAAAGTCTGCGGAATAAGAAAATACTCTATGAAGACATGGAAGCCGCCAGGAACGAAGGGAAATTTGCTATTATTGTATACAATGACAAACTAATTTTGCAACAAGAATCAGATGGATATCCCTGAGAAAATAAGGGCAATTAAATATGTACTTCAAAAATACCATTCTACAAAAATAACAGCCGAATAATAGAACAAAGGATAAATAGAAAAATTTATCAGGAGCAATCTAGAAATAGCTCACAAGGTATCGCAATAATATTATTAAAGGCAGCAAAAAGCAACGTTATTAAAATTGTTCATTTTTATACTCCTTGTATAACAAAGATTAGTCACTTGATTATAAAGATAGATTTAATAATTTCTCAACTTGTTCATTGAATTCATTATCTTTCACATCACCACTCTCCACACCCTCTCTGAAGATATCAAAATATATGAACTAGAGCACTAGAGCTAATGGATGAATGAAAGCAGGCTTTCTACGATGTGCTTACTTTTAGTGGAGAGATCTCTGTCTTCATTTGTAATACTCGTATACGTAGAATATCAATAATGCTCCTAGTAAGACAAAAACAAGTGCCTCTCCACACTATACTCTAATTTGAGCCTGCTTTTCAGCCATCAGAAACAGAAAAAGTTGAAGAAAAAGTCCTACCATGCGTCATTGTATGATTATATTTTTTTTACTTTTACAAACAAAATCGTTTTTTGTACATACTACATACTGCACTACATGGTATAAATGAATACTGTCAAATACCCTTATTACATTAAATTTTAAATGTCTTATTACTTACACTTTTATTTTAGGCCTTCACACTTATTAATTCCCACCCTGACACTTTTTGATTGCCTCTGTCTCTTAATTTCTGAATCAGCCCGAGATTTTTCTCGAAGAATGACTGAATATCTTCTTCAATGTATACCATCTTAAAAAAATATATTTACTACTGAAGAAATAACTTTTGATGATCTGCCTTTTTTTCTATGTGTCTCTAATTAGGATTTACTCCATCAAACATGACAGTCGCACATATTTCTTGAAATTTGACACCGCGGTCAATTTAAAGAAAAATGCTCAATGGCACGATAGTTATCTTTCAACGAGGATTAATTGCTGTGAAGATGACCTATAAACGTTGTAGATAGATGTAGTCATGCTACAAGCTTCTAATTCTCACAGCCATTACCTAATTAAAGAAATGTTTCTTGAGATGTATATTTCAACATTCTTCGTGTAACGTTATTAATTGAAGCATTCAATTGTGTTTCAAAGGAATTAAAAATATTCATCATATTTATAATTTAAGTTTTAAGTATAATAAAGGTTCATTCATTCATAAGAAACAGTCACTTTTTTACTCCATCAACTTTACAAGGGAAACCTAAACAAATTATTACCTAAACAAATTACCTAAACCAATTATTATTATTATTACCCGAGACCATAAGACGTTCTTATCCGGCCCCCCGCACCGTAAAAATGAACTTAAAAGTCATAAGTTCTCTATAATCAAAAGCTATTTCAACCACCAAAAAAGGCCAATTTAGAATCTTAAATTAGTTTTATTTTGGCTGAAATGGATATTGCTTATCCTGATATTTTTTACTATCTTATCATTGTTATAAGTCCAATGGTTGAGTGTTCCTAACTTCATCCGTCCATCTTCTGACCATATACAATCTAGATCCGTCCCTTCTACCAAGAAGTTTGGAAAGCTTTTAAGATATAGAAATTAGGGAAGATGAGTTCCAACTGTCTTAAAAAAAAATATAAAGACCAGGTCCAACCTCTTTAGTAATCTTCTATTTTAACGACTAAGTTTTTGATTTACTTAAAAGAGTTTAGATGTAAAAAGTTTCTTCAAGGTAGGTATATAGAGCAGAGGGCTACAAATATAAACGAAAGAGTCGAAAAAAGGGCAGTTCCAACTGTCTTAAAAAAAATGTAAAGAACAGGTCCAACGCGTTTATTACTCTTCTATTTTAACTTTTAGATTAACTTAAATGAGTTTTGATGTAAAAAGTTTCTTCAAGGTAGGTATAAAGCAGGCTACAAATATACACGAGTCGAAAAAAGGGCAAATATTGGCACACATGTTCCATGTTCAGGAAAATCATACCCCAAGACGAGATCTAGAAATTAATTTTAGCTCTTTATGTGGCAGGTGCCTCAAAAAACGCTGAAAAATGTTATTTTTTCGGAAACGGTTCCAACGATTTTAATTTAAGAAATTCCGAAATGTAGTCTACTTAAAACGAATATCCCGGGAAGAATCTAGTTCCTGAGCTAGAACGGAAAGCTCTAGTCCCTTTAGCTAGAACGGAAAGCTCTAGTCCCTTTAGCTAGAACGGAAAGCTCTAGTCCCTTTAGCTAGAACGGAAAGCTCTAGTCCCTTTAGCTTTAAATGAAGGGTGATAAAACGAGTTCGATTACCTGCCGGGCAGGATTTTTAAAAAATGTCAATAATAATTATTAAAGTTAGTTATGAAAATTTGCAAACATCTAAAAATAGGAAAAAACTGAGCCAAGTACTCATGTACTACACTAACACAAATTGTGTACCTTATTGCAGTGTCCAAAAACACGGTAATACATTGCTGACTTAATGTGTACTACAGTCTATAAGATTAGAGTTGGCACAATCAAAAGGCGGGAAAATTTTGAGGGAAACCATTTTTTTGGTCCCCCGTGTTCAATGCAGCTTCAGAAAAAAATGCTCTACTCTACCCCTGTTCCACAAAAAAAATATAACATGGCAACACCAATTTTCCCTTTTTATAACCCCAAAACTACCTCCACATTTGTTGTTTCCCTCCTTCAATTGTGCCAACTCTAATCTTATAGACTGTAGTATGTAGGAACTCTTAAAAAGAGTTGTATCGAAAAGATTTTGTTGACATTAAATTCATTAATCCTGCTATATTCCTTGAGCTACATAATCAATGCAGTTTTAGTATCAACCTTTATTTTCATATGATTCCTGAAAATGGCTGAAACATTTTAGATTTAACTGACTTCAATTTGAAATGTATGAATTTAAGGTTATTATGATTATGTATGTTCAAGAATGCCATAATGCATATAAGGATGTCATAAAGTAGACATGTGTTTATTTCTTCGTTCTGCGACTTTTAACTCATTTAATTTGAACCAGTCACTAAAAGGTAATAGCTTTCATATAGAGGGTAAAATTTGACCTCAACCTAAAGCATAGATCTAAATTTATCTATAAAGTCTGATCTTATTTTTTAACAAAGACTTTCTATTGAGTTCGTTGAAGTTCATATAAAAACATTTTATTACTCATAAAAAATAGATTGAAACAAAAACATGGTGAAAGTGAAATACAAACTTGTTAACAGTTTATAGTTTTGAATAATAAAATAAAAACGAACTCTCACTCAGCATTATTTTTAAAATTAGAACGTTCTAAGTATAATAAAAAGAAAGAAAGAAACTATGAAAAATTGAGTTGTAGGTCTATTATTAGTTTAGCGTTGTAACGGGTGGTTTATCGCGCGCGGGAAATAAAAACCCCTCGTATAGGAGATCTGTAAAACCCGCGCTTCTGCACTTTTGGTTTATTGCCAGCTTGGAATGACCTTTTCACACTTTCTGACCTAATCGCCGTTTTTGTATTAACATTTTTCTCTTTTCCACTTTTAAAAACTTCCGTAAGAGTTTACGTTGTGAATACGGAAGGCTCTGGGCTTCCTTTTAAAAAATGCTGAAAAGATTTTTATTTTTTTTTTGCTTTTTTGTTTATTACCATTGGAGATTAGCCGTGAAATTTCTATCGTTGGGGCAGTTATTTTTGAAAATTCGGTTTATAAAAAGCGAGGCATTCAGTCAGCGAGTTCAGGCGCCAGTTAATGAGTAAACAAATATTAGATATCTACTGCAGAAATGTATTAAAGTTGCCGTAAAACGAGTTAAGATTTAAATTACTGCAAAAGAAAAAATATAAAAAAATAATTTAAATTATTAGATTAAATTTATATGTAAAATATTAACAAGAGTGCGTGGAGATAATTTCCGGTTTATTTCCATTTTTTTCTATCTCTTCTTTTGATGAAAATTGTTGGACATAGATATTTATTGCTTGTCAGTCTCTGTAGTTCCATTTCCTGTACTTTCCTGTGTTCATCGAATCGTAACTTTCATTGCCTTACTATTCAAACTTTTGATTCTAGGCCAATATAGAGCTCTCTTTAATCTTTTACTTTCTTACATGTAGTATGTATAAAAAGCAAGAATTATGATGGCACACAAGTTAGATTTTGCACATGGGTTTGCACGTTTTAAGGTCCCTTTCAGTTCAAAAAAAGTGGTATTGAGAGAGAAAAAAGTACAGTCATGCACCATGACTTAATGAGCGAATTTTCAAGGAAATCTGCGTGTTATTGGCTTATGCTTATGATAATATGGGTAATTTTTTTTTTTCTGTTTGGTCAATTAGGGTGAAAAGATATAATTCAACACACTTAGTGCGAGTACTGGCTATATTTCGCCCCCCTCCGGGGCATAATCATGCCTAATCTTGAGAAGATTTGAATACATATTACTCAACTGAGTTGGTTAGTCATAAATCTAAGTGTAATATTTTAAATTTTTTAAATTGTTGAATTATATCTTTTCACCCTAATTGACCCAACAGAAAAAAAGAAAGAAGTATTGAAGAAATAGGGACAACAATCTACTTATGGGTAATTTTGGTTTAGAATTTGTATGGGTGAAAAAAAAAATTGGTACACAGGGGTACGGCGTACAAAGGTCAAAATAGTATTTACCCATCAAGATGCATGACGTTGGAAAGCTCTTTAAGAGTATAGTAATTGTTACTAATGTACACTTTTAACATTATTTTCATATAAAAGGGAGGTAAAATGGAAAAAAACATGTTTTATGCTAATAAAAATGGTCAAAATTTGACCCCTTAATGGACTCCAAAAATTTTGGCCAATGAACTCATCCTTTCTTTTGATATTATTGACATTTTAAAATTTGTTTGAAATGTTTAAGTGCATCCTAAGGGGATATATCGTCCGGAGTGACAACACATATATACATATATTCATACATACATAAAAAAAAGTGTTAAATTTTAGGAATCGATTTAGAATGGTCTGAAACGGATTTCCAATGGAAAAAATTTTCATTACAAAAATTTTGAAGCCATTGCAATAGCTTAATTTTCTTCCAAAATTCGCTAAAAGAGCTAAATTGAGAAATTAATTTTTACCTCTAAATTTAGGGGTGCTATCCCCAAAAACTCCGAAAAAACTTGGTTCTGGTAGAAATTCATCTTTGCGCCACGTTTCCTTGATAATTTTGTTTTTCGTCTCTGCCCCGACCCCTTAATCATTGTAATTTTTTTTTCTCTTACAATTTTTTTCAACAAATAGTTTCCGGAATCTAATTTATTATCTTAAGAACGGATTAGGCTAGATATTTCGGAATAGTTTCATTGTGTTTTGACGGTAAAAATGCATATATTAAGGCGTATGTATCACGTCATTATATATTAAATGGTTCAATATCTAAAACAAATTTTTAAATGGCCGCCATTTTGAAACGGGTGGTCCGATTATTTTTTTTTTTTGTGATTCTTGTATTCTTCACCTTAGTTGTTTCAATTTGCAAAATTTGGGGAAGATTGAAAGACGGGAAGTGGTTCAAAATAGGGGTAATAGGTGTGCGATGAAACTTAAAAAGGAATGAAATATGACGCCATTTATTTTCTTTTTTTTCTTTCTTTTTTTGGTTTCTGTATTCTTTACTTAAGCTGTTTCCATGTGCAAAATTTGGGGAAGATTGAAATACGGGAAGTGGTTCAATCAAAATTGGGGTAACGGAAACGTGCGATGAAATTTACAAAGCATAGTAATGTAAGACCAGTAAAAATAAATAGGACTCTCCACCGGGAATCAAGACAGGTCCAATTCCCAGTGGAATCTCATTATGACCATTCTTCCAAAGTATGGCATAAGGAAAGTATGGCCACACTAATTGGCAGACTATTCCTTTATGTTAACCTTCTTACTTACTTACTAAATATTTTAAAAGTAATAAATGGTTAACAGGTGTTGAAATCTAAATTAGTTTTGGAAATCTTATTATGTATTGTAAATACGTAGGTACAGTAAAAATAAAATGAACCAATTGGACGGATTAAAATAAAGCTTGGCAAAATAATTATATTATCTGCATCATGTGGCTGATTGTTCCGCTCATTTCATTAAATATTTAGGTACTTATTTAATAGAATAATGTGTTCTCCGTTGTTATTACATACCGAATTGTTTATCACCTAATGAGGTATAGCAAAATATAATATTGGATATTTTAATTCAGCAATTTAATAAATTCGGGCATAATATAGCAGCTTTGTCTAGAACTTTTTCTTCAATTCTAGTATGTGGTAGGTATGTCACTGCTATAACATTGAAGAACTTAAATATGAAATCAAAGATTTTGATCTGATACACTACTATGTTATATATAATTTGTTGAGATATTAGTAACAGATAGTAGTAATAGGTATTAGTGTTAATAATAGATAGTAGTAATAGGTATATTAGTAGACTATTTGAATAGACAAATTACATAAAGAGAGAACCTATCACATCTTTCGAGAGCGATTGCTACCAGGTAGATTTCTTACAATTATTATCAATAACAATACATTCTTATACATTATCTTTAATAACATTTACATTTAATTTAATTAAAATTCATATCATAATTGAAGTCTATAATAATAAGACCAGAAACAACATTTTAATCGGTATGTGGTATGTAGTTAAAATGAACATTTAATTTTTATTTTAAATCAAATTATAATTATTACTGAATAATTAGTACAGGAAATACATAGGCCCGTGGTTCCAATCCCGGCACTGGAGTCTGTTTTTCTCTGTCTGTTTCCCGTAGTTAATAATAATTATAATTTGATTTAAATTAAAATTTAATCTTTCCGTAGTATGAATACTACCAAAATCGTAAAATATGAATTTTAATTGATTGTA
>KZ651044.1:55206-70047 GCA_001010745.2 Gerris buenoi
AAATTTTGCACATAGAAACAACTAAGGTGAAGAATACAGAAACCAAAATAATAATATAAAAAAAACAAAATGGCGTCAAATTTCTTTGCTTTTTAAGTTTCATCGCACACCTATTACCCAAATTTTGAACACTTCCCGTTATTCAATCTTCTCCAAATTTTGCACATAGAAACATCTAAGGTGGAGAATACAGAAAAAAAAAAAAGTACATAAGACCAGTTTTCAAAAATGGAATTTTTATAATAATTATTAATTATTCATAAATAATTTTAATCTTTTTGGTTTAATTTTACTTTTTGCTTTATCTCCTTGATAATAATTATACCTAAATTTCATTAATACAATAATAGAAAAAGATTAATTTTCGTCACATTAACATTTGAGTTCTATCTTAGACATTAGTACACTTCCTGTCCTCTTAAAGCTTCCATGTAGTGAAGAACGATCCCTGGCTGTCTTTTGGACTGAGGCTGTCCACAGTCCATAGGACAGTATTGGGGTGTTTTTGGTTAATATTCTGTTGCTCTTTGCTTTGGGATGATATATGCCGTAGCATTCGCTCTTTCTTGTAAAGAAAAGCACCTGAATCTGTAGCAGGTTTTAACAAGAATTCTATTTGCTATAGAGTGCTGTTTTATGATCTCAATTTGAACACTATTAAATTACTAAATGTGGACGGTGAATTTGTAAACGTATATTGTTAACTTGTAGAAATTGTGGTTAAATTCATAAAGTCACATCTAGCGATTGCTCTGTTCTTTTACGTATATTTCCTTTTTTTACGGAAATAATCATAACCATAAGTAAATTAAATCTTAGAGTTTCTAAGAAGTTCCGAGCCCATTTGAACCACAATAAATTTAGTAGTTAAGTGCACATTAAGGTGTATTTGTTTATTGTGTTGCAAAGTCGATACCTAAAAGTTTATTTAATATTGGGGTCACTATTGTGGCCACACCCTGTAGATATAAGGGTTCTTCGAGCCTATTAATCTTAGTTGGGCCCTCCCAACTATAGATACCTACAAAGTCTGACATCTCAGTAAATATATCTTGTGTTTCTTTTCTTATCCTTGTAGGTCTGTTAATGTTTTTGGCCAATTTGCCTAGGACTATTCATCAATCTCGAAGCTCTCTCTTCAAGTCATTTTTTAGGAGATGATATAATTCGTTATCATTATTTTTGTGGCTTTTCTATTTTAGTCCTTTCTCGTCAATTTAAATTCTATATTGACACCCTTTTCCCTCTTATCTTTTGACTCAATAAACCAGTGATGAATAAAGATAATTATCGGAAAATGATATGAAATAATAAAAAATAATCGTATACTATTTATAGGAAAATACTAAAAGTTAATAAAAATTATGATTGATTGTATGGAAATAATAATAAATCCTAATTTATTAAATTAAATCATTTTATTCAGTTTCTTTCTATAGTTAAAGTCCAAAGTTGTCAAATAGATACATTTCATACAATAAAGTTTGCAAATTTTCAATTTAAAATTGTTTTTTTTTTTTTACTCCCCTTCAAAGATCCAATAACCTATTATCCGATATATTATTATCCAATAACATATTATCCGAAATTAAAGAGAAGGAATCATATATGATTAAACCCTAACATAATAAATCTTAGACATGCAATCTAACAAATACTTGGTATCGAAGAAAATAAATATAATCTCGATAATTATAGATAGAGCATCTTTGGTTAATTTATTGTTACAAACAGGATGCAATCTGCTGATGGAAAAGAAATACAAACTGAGAGTAAAAATGAACAATAGGAAACATTGAAGAGAAAAAATATATAATGAGTTGAACAAATATTAGAATGAAAACGTGTGCAGACATGCAGATTGCATATAGGAGTATAAATATTTTTCTATGTAGCATAATATTATTCTGATTTTTTTTTTTTTCTTCTTCTTCTTTTTCGTCTTCTGTTGTATTTTACCAATATTTTACTTATTTAAATTATTAATGGGATGATTTATACTAAGTGTGTCTTATAAGATCAAAAGATTTTTGAGAAAAGATTTGCCTTGCTTCTGATATGCCTGATCTTGAGTTCACTTTTCAGTGTTAAAACAAGCGTAAGATTTACAACAGTAGAGAAAATATTGGCGAATTTATAATTTTATTTATTTGAAAACGATGAGCATAGCTTTGACCTCACATTCGAATGGCATTGCCTTTTTGTTACTATTTCTCACCAACATTCTTCCTCTTTAAAAACACTATCTTTGTGCATCAGGATCATATGTTTGTCTCCAGTTTAAAAAATGTTACCGATAAAGTTCTTTAATGTTTTTATCTGCTCAATTTGTTCCGCATATATATCTTCAGTTCATATAATCGGACCGCAGACACTCTAGCTAAATTCTTTAGAGAGCGTTATCCGTAACCCGTTAACCCTCATATAAACGTGAGTTTAAAAATCTATCAAATACAAAAACCAAAAAATCAAAATGAAATTCAAAATTTATTTTAAGTATATATATTTATATATTATATCGAAATTTTAAAACGGGAAAAGAATTTATAATTTTCTATTCTTTTCAGAAAAAAAATGTACTATACCTATTTAGTAAAATCAACAGGAAACAAATTATATATACCGAAGTTGTAGACAATGTTGATCTCTACAATATATAATAATTACTTTTTCTCTCCAATGCATAGGAAACGAGATACTGAGCACTCCTCACAAAAAATCAGAAAATGTCGAAGCTTTTTTCAAATACCACGGCTAAAACTCTACTCGGAAATCGGGGCAAATTTATGTTACTCAAATCAGAGCTGTTGTAATCACTTGAGTGATTAAAATAGTTTTCAGGACTCCCTTTCAAAGGCACTCCCTTTTTTGGAGCTAATTTGCCCGGCCAATTTATAAATACAAGCCGTCTGATTTCAATAATTTAATTATTTCGGCTGGCGCCTGCATGCTAACACTTTCCATATGTTCTAATGTACTAATGTTCAAAGCAAGATTATAAAATAATTTGGTTTTTAAACCAAAAAAAAAACCACAGTTTGGGTTTTAAATCGTCGTCATGGTTTTTAAGCAAAATTGGAACTTTTTTACCTTTTTTTTTACAAAAAAGGTGTATTGAAGAAGCCTGAAATTTGCGTGTAAAATACAACGTCGATTAGTTGTTATGAACAATTTTAAATCGTATTGCTCAAAACTGGTATGGGGTATTTTACTGTATTCATTGCCAAAAAAGTGAAGTCTGACTGGACTACTTCTTCTTCATGCGTTATTTCCGCCACGTAAGCACCATCTATCCTTAATCAAAAATATTACAATCTAAATTTGTTGTTGTCTTCATTAATAAAAATTAAAAACAATACTTTTCCTACTATTAGTAGTGAGGAAAAGTAAAAAAAAAAGATGATAAGATAGGTCAAGGAATATCTCGGTATTAAGAAAATAGATTTTGAAAAACTTATTGTGGTAAAATGTTGTTTTAGAGATTTTATTGCATCAACAGGGTCCAACAATCTAGAATCTAGAGACTCATGTTTGTCTCATCTTTTTAATTCAATACTGCACCAATTTATCTAATGCGTATTTTTTCCCCACTTGCATATTGCATATAAGGAAAAGTCGTTTGATGCAAGTTATCACTATTTTTATCGCTGTTGAATATAAAGAAGCGACAAAACCTGATGGAATGAAGAATGACACCAGTTAGTGTTAGTTATCTATCCTGCTGTAGCTAAAGACGTGGTCCAACAGCCAACAGCTAAACATCCTTATTCGAAACCAGTAGGCACATATAATAGGTGTATATGAATTTTTATACATAAGTAAAACTTTTTATCTACTTGCGGCAGTAAAATGAGGCATTATTGAACTGATTTCAGGCAGAGAAATGGGATTTTACTGCCTAGGAGGTAAAAGTCAGGAAAAATTTTACAGCCTAGGCGGTAACATTTATTTTAACGCCTAGGCAGTAAAATTTTTACTTTTATAATGTTGGCAATGACAGTTTATACTATTATCTCTATCTTATAACATTAAATATTATAGTTTAATAAATAATATTTAATAAATAAACGTTTTTAATAATCAAATAATTTATTTATATTTGTTAATTCTGTTAAATAACTTCAATTATTAGTAAATCTTTAATTAAAAAGATAGTGGAGTCACTGGCTACACTGCAGCGTCATGTATTGAACATCCATAATTATCGAAGACATGTCTTTATTGAAGACATTCTAGATTAACTAGCTACTTTTCTTGATTTATCCTAGTTAATTCTTTTCTTTTAAGCAATAGAAGTTATCTTTAATACTTTAAGTAATTTGCTAGTAAAAATAATATTTTATATTGCGTGCATCGTTCATTCAGAAGTTATGAGTGTTATAAACGTTTGTTTTGAATTTTGTTGTTATAGATTTAGTTTGATTTTCACTTACTGTTACATACTAGGTATTCCCGTTTCTAATTTGAACATTAATTTTAGTTAATACATATGTTATTATCTTTATTAATATGACACCTAGTTATTAAGTATGTTATATAAATAAAGATAACATTTTAGCAGTTTGATTTTTCTTCCGCAAGTATATAAAATATTGTATGCAACAAGGCAGCAAAGGAAACATTTCTGCCTCGTTTATTCATTGCCTACCTCGGCTTCGCCTCGGCAGTCAATTAGAGAAATTACCTGTCTCGGCTTCGCCTCGGCAGTTAATTATAATAGCCTGTCCTCGCCTTCGGCTCGGAGGCTAACCTAATCACTAAAATAAAATTCATTTTGCTGCCTAGTTACATAAATAACTATTTTATTATTATATGCTATTGAAATGCGTTAAGATGTAATGAAATAAGAGAGAGGAAATGGTGTGAAAGGAAATGGGTGAGTGGCAAATTGATTATGTTTTTGCTTGATTCGAAGTTATACTGTAAAAAGTCTAACTTTCATGTTATCAATGATAAGATAGTAAGGTTAGCGAAGTCTGTTATCAACTGTTTCCAGTGATAATGAGACTTGATATTAGTAAATCGCTCAATATTTTTATATGTTTTCCTTTTTTTTCTCACTGTGATATTCTTTTCTAGTTGTTTTTTTATGTTAAATGTTAGTTTATGTTTAAAAAAATGTTTACCCATAGATACTGGGATTGTTAGTTTTTACGCACACTTCTTACCTTTGAAATTTAAGTGATGAAGATCACTCCATCCTTATCATGGTAAATTTTCACAGTTATGCTAGTTTATTAACATCTTTCGATTTCTCATGGTGAATTAGAGGTTTATGTTTTCGACACTTAATTTCGCTAATACATTAACTAGTAGTTATTTTTATATTTTTTACCAGTTTTAGGATATCTGACGAGGTGAACTACCAGTTCGCTAACACTTCATGTTTCTATCACATTAATTAACACTTTAGCTTGAGAGGTTATTACGACAGAGGTAACTACTATATAAATATCTGTATCTATAAAATCATTTAATTAAGCTGTATAGTTACTATCTTGTCATGCTATGAATAAATTATTATGTTTAGGCTCGAAAATGGCTGGCTAAGCCGAAACGTTGCCGATGAAGTAGTTTAGTCTTCTTCTTCTCCTTCCTCTACCCTTATAGGATCCTCATTATTATAGAAAATAGTTATTCAGGGTACANATAGTCGCTGGAGACGCGTGTAGGAAAACACCTATTATAATTTTGTGCCAGCGACTATCGCTGGGCGGCTATCGCTCAGCGTCTATCGCTGGAGTCGCGTCTTGGAAAACGTACCTTTACACAACTTCTTCTGCCTAATCGGGTGTAGCTGCGTCCCAGGGAAGGCACTCATGTCGGACGACATCGGCATCGGATCAGGAACCGTCCAAATCGGATCAGGAGAAATACGGATCCAATGTAGGTGTACCGTGTACCCTCAGAGAAAATTTTTAAATCATATTGTTAATTGTTAAAAATAATTATATATTTGACTTGTTGTTGGGGGTCATGAAGACTATAATATGAATGCAGTAATTAAAGTAAAGGTGGAAGACTTGTCTACACGACTGAAATACTTGTAATAAAACATCAGAATTCTCTTAATATAAAATCAAGCATCTCCAGGAAAAAGATCAGTTTTGAGTTCTACAGAAAAGTCTTTAACACTATCCTAAGTGTTTCGAAAAACTTTAAAACCGAAAAGAAGCTTTATTGTAAAGATAAATCTACTTAAATTCTCTCTCTTGGTCTTTAGACTTTTGGTAAGTAATTGAATTAAAGTTAGATAGTATCTTAACTTAATGCTAAGATCGTTTAACGTTACGTCAACGTTTAAATTGTTTTAAGGTCTTTCTGGTATCGGATTACTTAAAAACAAAGTTTAAGGAGTTACAAGAGATTTCGTTTGATCATATTATTAGTGTCATTAAGTTCTTTATTTTTGTTATTTTATACTTTTGTTTTGTTATTCCATTGTTTTCACGATAATGCGAGACACCGTAACATTTTAAATCGAATGGAAGGCGTTATTCCCTTAATTCTTTTCTTCGTGTATGTAACCCCAAACTTAACGTTAGGATGAGAGCGAACAAAGAATAGACACGAACGTTATAATATAAGTTTAGGTCACGTGACAAAACAGTAAAAACTTTTGTGAATCACACGCCAGTTGAAAACTAGCGGTTTTCACCCAATTCGATTTATTTCTTCTTTTTTTTATTCCCCATTCCTTTAAAAACAAATAAACGAATAGAAAAAAACCATCAGCTAACATCCTTAACGATGGCCATGTCAGGTTAATCCCTAAAGTTGCAAGTCTAATATCTATAATGATGGAGAAAATTATTAGAGTTATTAATTGATCTTGTGTGATGATTATTTTATCTTGGGGTTGGGGATAGTGAAACACAGCCTATCATATCTAGAAGTTAGATTCGCCAGTTATATATTTTATTTCTTCAAGAATATAACAATTATGTTTCTACAGTCATGCGGTGGTAGACCTTGGATTTATTAGGGTAGTCCGAAAGTAAAAAAGAAAGACAGAAAATCTGTCTTCATTTTACTGATCCAATACATTTTTTCCTGCGTCTCTTACTGGAGATTATAGTTCTCTGACAGAAGCCAACACAAAAAAATCATTCTTAGAGTCCATTCATGGTACTCCCACACTCCCACAACACATCTGCTTAAGGTAAGTTTTCCAAGACGCGACTCCAGCGATAGACGCTAAGCGATAGTCGCTCAGCGACTGTCGCTGAGGACTCCTCTTCTGAGTTTACGTGTAACTGTTTTCATANGAGCGAACAAAGAATAGACACGAACGTTATAATATAAGTTTAGGTCACGTGACAAAACAGTAAAAACTTTTGTGAATCACACGCCAGTTGAAAACTAGCGGTTTTCACCCAATTCGATTTATTTCTTCTTTTTTTTATTCCCCTTTCCTTTAAAAACAAATAAACGAATAGAAAAAAACCATCAGCTAACATCCTTAACGATGGCCATGTCAGGTTAAAACCATTAAGCCAAAGTATTAAAGATTAACCTCAGCACGATAATCTTATTGAACTTAATGGTTTTTTCTTTATTCAGTTATGACAGACCTACATGCAAGTTTGATCCTCCCCTTTTTTATGATTATCTTTTATTATTAGATACCCCTAAATTAGATTAAATGAAGACTTAAGTAACAAAAAATGTTTTTTTCTTCTCATTGTGTGGTTTTAATCACCTTCATAAACTAACAATTGAATTATTATTAATAAATTTTTATAAAAAAAAGTGCGGTCCAGCTGGGAAATGAAAATTGTTTGTTAAAAAGCCAACTTAGAAATGACAATAATGAAAAAGCTACACTAAATTGTTGTGAACTCAAATATCGAAAACGAACTTATAAAATTTTCTAGAGGGATTAAAGTAAAGAGTCTGTAGAGGGGAAACTGCAAGAAAATCAATTGGATACGGTGAAGCTATAACTAACTTTAAATGTGCACAAAAATTTGCGTACTAATGTTGAATGTGGTGAGCACACGTAGCAGTGTATACGCTCTAACACACAAAATATTTTCACAGCACAGCACGCCCACGATTCCATCCAATGTCGGCTTTCTAGCGAACATCAAAGAAAATTGCAGCACAAATTTAAATGCGGGCGTGTAAATTTTGTATTGTGTGTGCTGTGTTAAAATATATGGTTTATTTTAATTTAAATCAAATTATAATTACTATTTACGAAGGGAGACAGCCCTTCAGCGCCGGGATCCCGGCGCTGAAGTCTATTTTTCTCTGACTGTCTCCCTTTGTAAATAGTAATTATAATTTGTTCCGTAGTATGAGTACTACCAAAAACTTAAAAATTGAATATATGTTTTAGTTAAAAGATGTCATCCACAAACATAGACGGAGCAGGCACGACACAAATATTAGTGACAGTGTATGGTAATATTGCGTCGTTAATATTTTTAACGCACCGCAAATTCAACGCAAACATAAATTTTTATTGAAGTTGACCCTTAAGTCAAGAAACGATGATTTTGAGAAGATTAAAAGCTTATAAACTAATGTTTTAAAGGCCCTATAATAACTGAATAGAACGGAGTACACTTAAGAAATCAATCTGAGGTTGACTGCTGATAACAGATTATATTTCACGCTCCTTTCTCTGCGAGTGACTAATAATTTCTTATAACAGATTATAATACACGCTCCTCTCCTTCCTCCGCGAGTGACTGCTAATAACAGATTATATTACACGCTCACGCTCCTTCCTTCGCGAGTGACTGCTAATGAAAGATTATATTACACGCTCCTTCCTCTGCGAGTGACTGCAAATAACAAATGCTATTACACGCTCCTTCCTCTGAGAGTGACATTTGATCATGGACTCTATGTATATAGCGACAACATATATGTACTAAATGTGTGGTAAAGACATATATTGAAGGGCATATGAAATGGAAAATTGGACTATAAATGATTAAGAGATCAAAGGCTGATAAAGAGAAAGATAATCTCTTTTAAATTGATGTACTTTACTTTAGTAAACTTTTTTTCTACTAGTACTGCTATTAGTTCTACTATTACTCTTAACTTAATAATAAAAAATTTAAAAACATTGTCATCTTTTATTAACTAAATTTAGCTTTAAAATAATGATCAGTGAAAGTTTTTATTGATTTATTATATTGATAATAATTTAAATAACAGAGTACTTACAGGTATAACATCGTTGTCCAGTGCGATCTTTCTTTAACAAATGTTGAAACACATCAATATAGCATTGAATCTTGAATCCCTGAGAAGATCTCCAACATCCAAATTCTCCTGAGGAAAAAGCAAATAAAAAGGAGAATTAAAAATAAATTAATATAACCAAAAACCATTCAGTTAGAATTTTGACATTTATTTTTAGACATTTGGGCCAAAAATTCAAGGAAAGCACGCATAGATTTAGAAGCCCCAAGTAGGTACAGCTATTAAATTTAATTCCACTCATAATTTATTTTATTAATTGTACCTATATGTATACATATTAATATTGTATTGATATTAAACAACAATATCTTTTAATCAATCAATTACCATTATTGAAGAGATATATTTATTAAATTAACATAAGTTGTTACTTATCTTAATACTAATTATTTCAACAGATTTTATAACAATTAAATATACTGTTTTTAAATGGTCTTTGGGTGTAACACCCAAATAACCAAGCACGTAAGAGCTTGGACTTGGAATATAACATTTTCAAAACTCCTCTTATAATTTATAATTATAATTAACTTGTTCTAAACGCTACTTTTCATCTGTCCCTCTGTAAATTGTTTGCCGCACGCCTATTCTTTAAGAAAACTTTTTTCTTTAAATTCTAATATCCGTTCCTCATTGTTTCTTTTCTGGAGATAATATTTTTATTTATTTTTTTCTTACTTTCTCATTAGTAGGGAAACTGTTTTGATTACGCATAAATTTATTATAAGTTAATAACTACTGGCCTCAAGAGTGCCAACCTAGAGAACTAATCTAAGTATACTTAGTATTCAAAAAGAAAAAAATACAGTGCGAAAATTAGAATTTAATGGATTTGCACTTTTTTAGGTCACCTGAGTCCAAAAAAGTGGCTTTAAAAAATTGTCTGTTGGTAGTCTGTTGTCTGTCTGTGCAGACGGGTGTTGCCTAAATTACTGGACCGACTTCGATGAAATTTGGCAAACATGTTCAGGAAAATCATTGCACAATCTGATTTCCCAGATATTGATGGAAAATCTGATTTTTTATCAAAAATATATTAAGTTTAACAAGTTAAACCCAGGGCCGGATTTAACAATTTTCTGCCCCAAGGCAATATTTTTACGCCTACGATATTTTTTTTTTTTTTTTGCGTACTCTACCATATTTCGTCAAGGGTTGATTGTTTAGGTCACACAAAACACCAGACGAGGGTGCTAAGATGCTAACTATGTACTATGGTGCTAAAGATTGTTACCCTTGTCAGACCGAAATTTGAAAAAGGATTCTTAATATTAATATTGAGCCTATAATATGGTTTGTATTGATTGTTAGGTTAACGAAAATACAAATAGTTCGTGACATAACTGTTTCGTGACATCAGAGCAAAAGATTGTTACAGAGAAAAGAAAAAAATGGAATGGCTATTTATTACACTAATAAAAATATATATTGGTTTTCTTCTTGCATATATATATTCTTCGTCTATAAGTTCGACAACAGCCAATTTAGTGACAAGCCCATCGGCCCCTGCCGCCCCTTGGTGCTGGCGCCCCTAGGCACGTGCCTATAGTGCCTAGTGGGAAATCCGGCACTGGTTAAACCACATGTTAAAGTTAATTTAAACCACAAGTTAAAGTTAAGTTAAACCAAGTTAAGTTTTTACCACCTGTTGAACACTTTTTGAATATGTTTTAAAATAAAAAGATACTGTTTATAGCCCTATTAGTTAAAATACAGTATTAATATATATATCGATGTTATTTACTGATTTTTAAAATTTGTACAGAATAATAATAAATATATCTTATGGACCACAAGTGTAATATCGATAGTAGGCCGAATAATATAATACTAAAAAAACTTTACGGTGATTGATAATATTTGGAGGAAAAAAGACAGCCATACACACACACACACACAAATTTATATATGTAATCCGATATTTGTGGCATGAGGTCAATATGCCATGAACATGATAAACATTAAAGCAATGTTTATAGTCTATATGGTTCAAATGTTATGTTGGTCAACAGGTTGGGATAAATTAAAAATAAAATAATATTTCATGTGGGAGGAGTTTCTTCTTCACATAATTCATGATAATAAGAAATATAAATTCTTCACTTATTTTAGACACAAAAACCTCTCCCAACACTTTTCAACAAACTGTAGATTCGGCAGATAAATTTGTAAAAAGTAATGTCTGTGTCTGTGTTTAATGCTGTCTATTTGAATTTCAACTTATTTACAACTATGTTGACAACCAAGTTGATCATCCATAGGCTTAAGATTAACTTTAGAATAGTTAGTTGCAATAGTTGCAATATGAACCTATGATTTTCTATCCAGAAGGGTGGAGTACACCTTTAGAAGCCATATATTGATCAAACTATAGTTTCCTCTCATCATAAAAGATCGTTTAGATGGATCCTTCATTGTTATCTTTAAGTCGTGTTTCATTTGATTGAGATTGTGGGATGTAGAGTTATTATTTTAGAATCCCCACACTATTCCCATGTTTTATAGTTACTATCTTAGGATACTCCAATGAGTTGATAATTGTCAGTGGGCGAATCAATAGATCAGCATGGTGCGTGTAGGAGTAATCGTGGCGCACCCTTCCGAAAAGAAACGCGTCTAATCGCTGTAGAAAACAAAGACTGCATTGACTATTAGTAAGATTGTTTTATTTCTGTAAGATTGATTGGATATTTTCATAAATCTATATTATTAGGTATTATTAATTAAAATAAGATTTACATAATTTGAATCCCTCTACTTCCGGCAAACGACCTCAGGGTCATTGCTGTAAAATATTTATATTATACAAATTATGATTATACAGAGTGATTAATATAAAAAAAAAAAAAAAAAAAAAATGCAAATGGCCTTCTGAATAAAACAAAAAGTTCCTACTTTTAATCGTTTGAGAGCCATACAGCCACATTAAAAATTTTCAAAACCTCTACGGCTTTTTCAATTAAAATAAACATCTATTTATTGTTCAAACTATGTTCTATTATTAAGGCCCTAATATTCCCTTTAAAATGACCTATACACTTGCTCGTTTTCCAGCTTTGAAATAAAAAATGTACAATATTTTTTAAATATGGTCACAATTTTGATACTCCATAACTAGCTTAATATAATAAACATTTATATAATTAAATATATATAGAGGGTCTCCCATTTCAAGTGAATCAAACGTCTATAGCTTTTCAACTACAAAAAATTCTGGAAAATGTTTCAAGCAAATTGATTTGTGTATATAAAAAACTATATAAATAGAAATATTATATTTTTTTCGGGTCTTTTAAGGGTTAAATAAAAATAGCTTCTTCCTCCTTTTCTTTGGAAACAAACAGCTATATTTCGCCCCAACTAAGAGCTTCTTCCTCCTTTTCTTTAGAAACAAACAGCTATATTTCGCCCTAACTAAGAGCTTCTTCAGGCTGATAATACTTTTTATGACATAGTCTTATTGAGAATAAAAACACAATTTTGATCAGTTAAAAAAAAAATACTCGTCATTTCACCACACATAAAACATAATTTCCATACTATGGATTAAGAAAAAAAAAAATAATAATAAGTAAAAACAGTTAAAACGAATCCTCCCTGAATAACTCACAGAGAGAGACTTCAAGTAAAAGTTGTACTACTATTACAGGGGTAGAGTAGAGCATTTTTTTTCTGAAGTTGCATTCAACATGGGGGACCAATAACATAGTTTCCCTCAAAATTTTCCCGCGTTTTGATTGTGCCAACTCTAATCTTATAGACTGTAGTTCTGTCTTTATTATTATGTAGTGAAACATTTTTGTTACACATAAAAATTTATTAGAAAACTATACTTAATATTCTCTTAATAAGTATTAAATTAAAGAAAAAGCAATTTAAAAATAATTACAAGATAAAAAGAACTTTTTACATACTACGTTTTTAAATTTTCTGTCATAAATTCTAAATTTGAAATCTGTCAAATCAAATAAAATAATTTGTGGATTTATCCCGAACTAACTTTCCATACATCAAAATTTGCTGAAAACGAATTAAATTTTGCTGAATATGCCTAAAAGTATTAAAATAATGCATTGTCATCGGGTTCTGAGCTATCGTAAAAATTTCAAATGTCTAGCTACTCGGGAAGATAGTTAAAAATCGATTGCAAGATTTGTACCGGACAAAAACAAGAAACCAAGTTAATAAAAACTTAGTAATAAGCAGTAAAATATATAGGTATTATAAAATGTGAAAGTTTTATAGTAAAGTTATGAAACATTTTTCTCCTTTTGCACAGCCAACCAAAGATTTTCTTTTAAAATAAACCAAGTACTAATAAATTAATAGATATTACATTTTTTAAAAAAAATAAAGTAAATTTTTTGTAGTTTAGTACAGAGTATATTTATGAATAGGATTTCTTTTGGTTTGTGTATTGTGTGCCAATTATAGCCAAGAGTATTTTGGCAATGTCGGCTCGTTTTGAAACCAATTTAATCATGAACCAGCTGTGAGATGAGTAATGTAGCCAACTCAAGGATAATTATAGTATTGTTGTATAGGATAGTATTGTTTGATTGCTTGATGTTTGTTCAATGTATATCGTGCATATTTTCCTGCACGGTATAATAAACACACTTCAATTAAAATATTTAAATTATATTAAATTTGGAAGTGAACCTTTTTTACTTTTGTATATATATTGTTGTGATGGTGTAAAAAAAAGTTATTTAGACGGATTTTACCGCGTGCGGAGGGTCTAAAACGAACTCTGCACTAACTAAAACTCAAAACAAACTCAACTGGAAACTCCAGTCATTTTTGAGTTGACTATGAGTTTCAACCTGTGTAATTAAATGGGACACCGCACAAGGAGCAACTCATTACAAACTAGGTTTGCTTTCTGTCAGCTCAAAAATTATTGGAGTTTCCAGTTGAGTTTGTTTTGAGTTGCTCCGTGTGCGGACGGCCTTAGTTGTTTTAGTTAAGTCCGCTGAGTCAAAAATAGTAGTTTGTAAAAACTTTCGATCGGTCATTTTTTTTGTAGTATTGTTCACACATGTAGAGCCTTTAACTATTGGGCTTTGGGCTAGCTTTGATTAAAATTTGGCATACATTTTAAGAAAAATGAAAAAACCCGAGCGAAATAGCGAAATGAATATTAAAATAAGAGTAAGAGGCGCTGTTTCCAAAAACTCTTGATAACAATTCTGACGATTTAAAGTAACAAAAAAAAATATATATATCAATTTTGTAATCCATTTACATAGGAAATTTAGTCGCTCTCCCCGGAAAAATATCTAGTTTCCGAGATAGTGATGAAATAAAATCTGATTTTGCTGAAAATTGTTCAGAGAAAACGAAACTGTTTCAAATCGAACGAACTTTAAAAATCTTAAATCCTTAACTTTAGCACAAAAATGCATAAGTCTATTTCCGTTCCAAATTTTAAATAGATTAATTTTGTATATAACAAAGTTAGCGCCAAACCTCACAGTTTTCGAGATATTAGCGAAAAACGATTCAACATACCTTTTTAACCCCCCTTTCCTCCCCCTCCCGGCCAAACCCGACGCTGCAAGTCGTGCAACTTTTTATCACTTACTACGAGGAGGGTATAGAACAATTTGGCGT
>KZ651044.1:97794-110213 GCA_001010745.2 Gerris buenoi
TGAAAAAATTCCACCCCCGAGATAGGGTGGCAACTACCCCCAGGGTCTTAGCGCCCCCCAGCATGATATAGATTTTGATCCTTGGGCTATTCCCTACCTAATGTCAAAATTTCAAGTAAATCGATGTAGGACGAAAGAATTGCAAGCCAAAATGCTTCATTTCCTGGACTAATAAATTATATTTCTTCTGGAATTCTTATTCCAAGAAGTTAGAGCAGTATTGCTCAAAATGTAATTACATAACGCTTGTTCCAACCACTCTTCAAACTAGTTTGAAACTGTCCGACGCATGCGCATCAGACCAAAAGTGAACTCCTGTGGCTAATGAGTCGGACAGTTTGAAACTGGTTTGAAGTGTGGTTGGAACAAACCTATGGTTTCATCCCTTTGTTGAGCAGCATTCTCCACATTTTTTTTTATGCTCCTGTTTTAAGTAGTCGGCTTTTTTTTAAAAAAAAAGGAGAGCCTTTAGTTAATATTGACAGATTTTCTTTTTAAATAAAATGTTAACAAATTAAATATTTTATTATGCGGACAAAACAAAACTATTTTCTAAATCTATTTTTTCCCCCTCCAGGTAAATCATGGACGGTGAAATTACAGCAAGTGCGAAACCTTATGAAACAGGAAAAGTGCGATGCTTTTATAGTGACTGCTTTAGACGAAGTGGCTTGGCTTCTCAACATTAGAGGAAGGGACATCCCTCACCTTCCTGTCTTGATAGCATACGTTTTAGTGACAAAAGAACAACTTCACCTCTACACGGATTTGTCAAAATTAGGCCCAGCAGTAAGGAACGAACTTCATACAGACGCTTGTTTCAGTCCATACTGCGCAAGGTTCGACTCATATGATAGACTTTAATTACAGTAATACCTTTAATATATATTATTTTCGTAGTAGGTGGGAACGTGAATTATACCGTAAGTCAGAAATTATGCAAGTCGAGGAATGTGGTTAGATAATTTCTTAACTGGGTACTTATCACTAAGAAATGGAGTATGTAAATAATATTTTTTATTGGAAAACAATACAGGCATTTCTCTGTGATAAAAGAATAGAACATCAAAAAAAAAAGAAAAAAAAGAACATCAAAGCACAATCAAATAAAACTCCTTTTACAAAAGTCCAAAAATAAAGTTCAATAAAAGTTACTTCAGTACAAAACGAAATGTGGTGTCAATAATGTTTTGATTTCGACTTTTATTTAATATAAACATAAGGATGTATAAACAAATAACCTGAAGAATGTATCCAAATCAATTTTAAGTTGTAATATATCCCTACTAAATATAAACTGCGTACTTATCAAAAGGGTAGTTTTTAATGTCAACGAAAGCTTGACCTGCCCTGTCTCTCATCTTATCATATTTAAATAAGGGGATTCTCCTTAAAATATCAATTCACACAATTTTATTAAAACTATAATATTTGTTTTGCAACAAGGGAACAACCAAATCTATAACTTCTCACCATTATTTCTTATCCTACACAAGTCTCCTCGAAGATTGCACACCAACAAATCTCAGATCATCTTCCAGCCTCCTGGATGTACTAATTTAATTTTTTTTTAATTTCAGGATACATGAGTATAGTCAAGTTATTGACGATCTCCATACATTTTCTCAAATATGGAAAAGAGTTTGGTTGCCAGACGAATCAGCTTTCAGCCCAGGAGCTAGTAAAGCCATTACTTCTTCAGTAAGTAGCTTAATTTTTTTCAGAAACTTGCTACCTGAAAAGCATATTGGAGATTGTTTCTTCATATCATCAAATTAATATATTTATTATGATTAATACTTTATTCACATCAATCATATCTATAGTTAATTGTAATACACAATATTATGATGAAATATAAATAATACTAACCTCCTTCTGTTTGTAGATTCCAAGTGATAAACGAGTATTGAAGCGCTCACCTATAGTTCAATTAAAATCGGAGAAGAATGAAAGGGAAAGAGAAGGGATGAGGAAGGCCCATATCAGGGATGGTGCTGCACTCTGTGATCTCATGGCATACCTCGAACAAAAGGTTAGATTCAATAGCATAATTAGTAGTAGTAGTAGGCCCTAGTACTAGACAGTTAAGACAAACCACCTGTATAAACCTACTAATTAGGCCGTATTGCAAGCCCATTTTAGCCCTATAGTCAAGAGTTCTAACCACTTTACACTTCATACCATTTTATATTGTACCGCCAAAGCTAGTATGGTGTAGTCATTAGTGAGCTTTATAAAACAGAGTGACAAAAGTGTGGGGTCTACCCATAATCAGCACCTCTCTTGACTCACAGATATAAATCAGAGCACCAGCAGAGAACCTCATAGGAAATTTCCTCACACTGTTCCTCGCTTGATTCTTAGGTGCTTAATTAGTAAAAATAAAATAAGTTGTTCCTACAAATATTCTATGGAACTTACTCTGGATAATCATAGAAATGTTTGCCTCCAAGATTTTTCTTCAGCTCTGGGAAAAGATGAAAGTCGCTCGGAGGAAAGTCAGGGAAATAGGGTGGTGAGCAAAAACATCCCATCCACTCTCCTTTCTTTTTCACATAATACTCTGAGTTTTGGTTTTGGGGTCCAATGATAATAAATCATAAAGGCCTTGAGAAACCATTGACCTTGGCATAATGTCTTGTATACACTGCAAAACTCACGATGAATTTCAGTTCCATTTATATTTTTTGCCGATAAAAAAAATAATGTATGACAATTGCAAATGGAGTGTCCAAAAAGGTGTTTGAAAAAGGTTATGACCATTTTGATTATAAAATTCTAAAATATATAGTCTATTTAAATAGGAGTGCGAATCTAACTATATGATGTTTTACCGGAGAAAAAATAGTTCCTGAGAAAGTAGTTTTGAACGCTTTAATTATTTAAAATTAAAACAGTGTAGGCGTTGGTTGGAATAAAAGCCCGTTGTTAATTTCATTTTTTATTTTATTTTACAAAGCTTTCTCCCAGTTACTCTCAAGTCCACCTAAGAAAACCTTCAATTAATTATTTAAGGTTAAATTATAGTACATAACTGTCACCGCTGGGGTGTGTCGCTTAGAGTTTACCGTTACGGAGAGCACAAACTACAATAATTCGAACACAATAAATACGTGAAAAACTATCTTTCTTTAATCTTCGTACTGCTCTCGTAAGAGAATATTTACACTCTGACATTGACATCAAAAAATCAACAAAACATTATACCTTAGCAACAATAACAAACAAAAACAAAACATTGTCGCCGCAGTCACNGTTCTCATTGCCATTCTCCCACCATAGAAACCGTAGCAGGTTTCTATCTTTCGTTGGCACTAGAACTTGCAGAAACATGCCTTCTATGTCCCCAACAAATGCTATTTGTCCTTGTCGAAATCGGAAAAGAACACCTAATAACGAACTTGTAAGATCAGGACTGGAAATTAAAATATCGTTCAAGGAAGTTTCTCGAAATCGAGCTGAACAATCAAATACAACACGTATTTTACCTGGTTTACGTGGATGATATACTCCGTGATGACTAAGGTACCAAATACGACCATCCTCTCCTTCGTCGACTACCTCCTCCGCGTAACCTTTCTTGAAAAGATCGTTCATAAATTCTACATAATGATTTTTAAATTTCTGATCTTTGAACTTTCGTTTGAGTGAGTTCAATCGCTGTTCTGCCACTACACGGTTTAGAGGCAATTTCACATCGTCATCACATAGAGGTAAAGGCATCTCGTAATGGTGGTCGTTATTCTGGCGGAGTCCTTGTTCGATTTTTTGAATGAACAGGCGATCATTTACGGACTGACCACGCCCTTGGTTGGGTAGACTTTCTAACTGTGAAGGAGCAATGTCAAAAAGATTAATAACCTTAGCAACAATAACAAACAAAAACAAAACATTGTCGCCGCAGTCACATAACAGCTTTAAATGATTCTAAAAGCTTTTATTTTTGAAGTTATTGAGCTATAACATATCATAATGTCTTCTCATTATAATTAATTATTTTTCCAGCTGCAACAAGGCGAGCATGTGGATGAGCTTTCCTTAGGCCACTTACTGGATCAGTTCCGGAGAGAACAGCAGCTAAGCCAAGGGATTAGTTTCTCAACTATCGTTGGATTTGGACCTCACGGAGCTCTGCCACACTATCAACCAACCAATGCAACCGCTCTTAAAGTAGACAACACTTCCATGCTTGTCATCGATTCCGGAGGATTTTATTTAGGTATTTAATTTAAAATCTTAATCTCTTATTGACTCTCCTCTTTTTTCGACTATGCAACGCTGTCAGAGTTAACACTAATTGCACCAGTAGAATAGTTTTTACTGTTTTATATTAGATATAGCTATGTGTGGTCGCAGACATTCCAAGGTAGGAGTAGGGAAACGACTCACTGAACCGGAGAAGCCGGTGTTTACCCAGGCTGCATTTTGCTTGACTCAATTTTTTTATCAGTTTTCAAAAGTAACATTTTTAACCGGGTTTCCGATTATTAAAGTTCCGTTTATCGTGGTTTTACTGTAGAAATTATACGTTATAAATATAATGTTACATCTTTCAGTAGACTTTTTGCCAAGGGACAGATCCTTCAGGACTGTTNAACGTTTTGAAGTTGTAACACTCCAAAAAAAGTTTAATTTATTTTAAAATTTCAACGAAAAACTGAAATTTCGAAATTTCAATTTTGAGCGTTCATAACTTTCGCAATTCTTAACCGATTCAATTGCGGGGTACTAATCTCACACTAATGCTCTTTAAATCGAGTACTTATAACCTAAAAACTTCTTCCTATTTGCTGAGATATTGAGAGTAAAATTTTTTCCGTTTGCCGTAATATTTCCGTCACGTGACCAAAAATAAAAATGCTCTGATTTTGATGAAATTGATATTTTTTGAAAGCTGTTGACAAGTACATCAATTGTTGATATGTACACTTTTTCAAAATTTTAATTTTTAAGGGGGGTAAAACGTAAAAAATTGTAAATTTGCCGGTTTTTTTCNGTTCCGTTTATCGTGGTTTTACTGTAGAAATTATACGTTATAAATATAATGTTACATCTTTCAGTAGACTTTTTGCCAAGGGACAGATCCTTCAGGACTGTTGAAATAAGCACTGAATTCGTTGCGTATTTGTTTTACAAGCTGAGGTGGTTTCTTTGGCACCCGTTTTAAACATAGAAGTGTTCCTGCCGGCATACTATCGACTCGCCACTGACCAGGGTCTAATGTTGCCGATGTAGTTTCTTCATAGTCAAATGTTCCTGAAGGAGTGTATGATGCACTTAAAGACTTACTTCTCTATAAAGAACTTAAAGACTTACTACTCTTCAGAAATGAAACAGGAATCGCTACCGTCATCCAAAAGCGCGTAAACAAGCATCTGACGTTGAGGTTCCTCTTCATGGTGTACATAGACAGGAATAATAAACGAGTATGTTCCTACATCTTGAGCTGTTGCCAGACGTATCGTCGTGTTCTCTTCTTGGTGTTTCGGAGGTGTGCGATATAAATGTAAGGAAGTCGGATGTTTTTTACCGCAGTTAAAAATCTTACAAGTGGCTCTTTGCAAACAACTTTTACTAAGGTGTCCTGGAAATAAACAAGAGTAGCAAAGACCTTCCTTTTGCACATATTGACGAATTTGATCTGAAGTCCTTTTAGAAAATATAGGGCACTCGCTCAACGAATGCGCAGATTTACAAACCCTACAAGGAGATTCCTTTGAAGATGTTAAATCCTTATTTGATACCTCAGGCTTAGATTCTTGTACTACCTTACCCGTTGTACTTTCCGAGAGGTTTCGAAATCCTTTTGCGGCAGAGGACCTTTTCGTAGTAGAAGTTCCTCCAAACGGCTTCGATGTGCTGTTGATATCGTACACCGGATGATTAAGTGCTCGAGCTACGCCTGTCACATATTCCGCGAGGTCGACTATGGTTTCTTTGCCGTTCTTCGGTTCTACCAAAGCAATCCAACCCGACAAGTACTTCTTTGGTAATCGCGAAACTATTCTTCTTAGGCAAATTTTGCTGCTGATTTCCGTTCTTGCATCTTCTGAAAGAACTCTAGTTGATGTAGCCAAGTCTTCAGAAAATTCTAACATGGCCTTTGGATCGTAGATGGAAATAGGCTGTCCCTCGGTAAGTCGTTTCACCCATGCTTCGGTCACGGCGGCACTATTTCCAAAGCGTCTCTCTAGAAGAGCCACTGCATCTTTGTACGATAAACCGATGTTCGTTTGGAATACTCTTAAAGCTTCGCCTTCTAGAAACCGTGACAGAAACACAAGTCTTTCATTATCGGGAAGAATACCGTCTTCTAAATGAGTTCGAATATGGTCACGAAATATGGGAAACTTTTCGCACTGGCCAGAGAATTTGTAAGGCACAAGAGAGTTTAATATTTGAATCTTTGTTAAAAGTAATGTAGGATCAGTCCAGGATCTTGCCAGGTTTGTCTCTGAATTTTGGCATTTCTGAGGCTTCGTGTTAATTTTCGATTCAAGAGATTTCGTGTTAGTCGGGACATTCCGCGTTTGTTCGTCAGGTAAAGGTAGTTTCTGAATGTCGTCGTCGGTTATAGAATGGAGTTCATGGTTAGGTTCTAACGTAAGCTTCGGTCTTGAAGTGTAGTCTACTTCAAGCATGGTCGGATTTTGATTTTGCGCTGAAGTTTTCGTATGAGGCAGGTCGACAGGGTTCGTGAAGGTTTGGGCCGTCGTATCGTTGGTTCCTACTCGTATGTCAGCTAACAACCTCGTGAGATCTTCACCATGGAAATCTTGGTCGTTAACCGCTTCGTTTAGGAGTCGGTTTTGGTTTACTTCGGCTTCTATCTCTACCCGTTCGACTTCTAATCTGGCCTCTCGTAGTCGCAGTTGACGTTCACGCTCAGCTAGTTCAAGTTTAGCTTTAAGCCTCATCGCGGCTTCACTTGAACGCGATGTTCGAGAAGAATGCCGGGAAGCCAAAGAACCGTGTCTCAAGCTAGCCGTATCTTCTTGTTTTACTAAAGAACTAGATTTCTGTTTGATGAAGCTATCAAGTTGTTGAAGCATTTCTTGTATTTTATTTAAGATGGAATCATCTTCAACCGTTAGTTTTTCTATCTGTTCTTTAATATCAGACAACTCTGTTCTCATCAATGAAAGTTCGCTTAAAGAAGCGCTGAGAACTCCACGAGATGTACCGTGAGTATCAAAGAGAACTCCAGTTGTGGATAGTTTCTGTTTGGTTTTAGTCAACAATTTATTAGCTTCATCTTTTTGTAAATTAAAAGTATACTCCTTACCCTTTTCCGTCATTTTACGTTCTCGTTTCTGGACGTCACTAGTAACCGACATTTTCCAAAATATTTACCGAATCACAACCGTTATTTTAAAAGTAATTTCGTTTCGCGTACGTTTAACCGAGCTATTGTTTACTACCTTTTTGTTCTCGAAAACGAGATATTCTCTTACTGTCACCGCTGGGGTGTGTCGCTTAGAGTTTACCGTTACGGAGAGCACAAACTACAATAATTCGAACACAATAAATACGTGAAAAACTATCTTTCTATTATCTTCGTACTGCTCTCGTAAGAGAATATTTACACTCTGACATTGACATCAAAAAGTCAACAAAACATTATACCTTAGCAACAATAACAAACAAAAACAAAACATTGTCGCCGCAGTCACAGTAAAACATAAAAAACCGTTATTTTATCTGTGTTTTTTTTTTCAAAAGGAAAAAAATGGTAGCTGACCGGCCATGTTTGGTATCGTTGGATAGCCCTTAAAACGTACTTTAAAAAGGTTCAAATGTTTATTTAAAATAGCCACGTTTCAGACTCTTTTTAACGATAAATAGTTTATATATAATAGAATAAATACGATAAATAGAACGAAAGCTCATACCCCGATTTGTTATTTTAACGTGCGAGGTCTACTGTCACAGAACTACTAGTATATATTTTTAGCTAATTTTATTTTTTAAACATGGTGTTCTTGTATCGCGGTTGTATAGTTAGAAAATGTTAAAAAATTTTGCGTATCTAGCAGTATTGTGCAGCTCATACAATGGGCATGAATATGTCTTACTTAACGCTTCAACAATTTATTAAAAACTACGTACAAGATGTTTTTGTGAATACTTCATTAATAGAAACAGTATTTGAGAAAGGAATTACCTTTTTTTTCTTTTTTTTTAAATAAATAAATGTGTTCGAGGTTCCCAAAAATTAAACTTGTTTTCAGCAATCAAAATTTAATCAGCTACCCGGAAAATTATTATGAGTTTGAGGGGAAAAAAAGATGCAAAGTTAATTAAATAGGGCTTATAAAAGTTAATTAAAAGAATGAGTTTGGGAAAGAGCTTTTTTCAGATATTCTTTTCATAACACAATGAAAATGGGGAAAGCGAGGAAAATGTCCTTTATTTAACTATATCTTTTATCCTAGCTACGCTTTTGTGTTCGTTTCTATTTTTACCTCAGTCTTTTAGAAAAATCCATATCAGGGATGTCTATGAACATATACGGCTATAGTCATATTCATACAGTATATAGGGTCATTGACATTCCTTACACTACATAGGGTCACTTACATAATCGTTAATTTCCAGTTCTATAATAGTTTCTCTTATAATATGTTATACCATTACTTGTTTTAGCACGTGGCTATTAAATCTTATTTTTGAAATAAAATAAAAATGTGGCAATGATTTTTATGATACTATAAATATCAAATCTAATAGATATTTACTATAACTTTTATAGGTACTATAACTTTTTCGTATCGACCAAATTTTGGGCACCCACATTTCCCATATGGCATATCCCTATTCGTAAATCGTCTTAGGAATGAAAATTCAAGATACATCCGCCCATGGCCCATCCGATTATTTGGTTTGAATGACACGACACTATTGGTTTATTAACAATTGTGTTATAATCTCTACACTCAATTCGAGATCTATATTGTACATTCTCCAACCTCCTGCACTTAATGCCACTGTTGGTGATAAGATGACAATTGATAATAGCAGAAAACCCTGCTCTTGGAATTTTATTAGGTAAATAATAATAAGACCATCAGTCTCATATTCGATTCAAACAAAAATTGACAATACGCAAGATCGAATATCATGCATTATAAATGCACAGAAAGATTCACAAAGTTAAGTATGGTTTTAAATGCATTATTTTCAAAGTATACATTATATCAAAGTATGTTTGCTCTCAACAAATACTTTGTAAATGTGTTACGATAACTGAATTAAATAAAAAAATAAATTGTATAGCAATCGAGCAACGCAATGCTTGCACGAATTGTGTGACATTGGGTAAAGGGTAAAGCATTCAGTTCTCAGTCATGCCTAAACAAGGTTAAGCAAACTACTCACATTTCCCTTATTTATTTAGTGGGCAGAATGGCTAAGCCAAATGTTTAGACAGCTGCCGATAAAAGTGATTAGGGTTTCGTACTCTTCATCACAGCTCACCTCGTTAAAGTTTGGACTGGCTATGCGCCAAGCAGCTGTTTATGCCGATTTAGCAGAGATTCTAGTAAGAATGCCAGACAAAAGATGACAACATTTTATTTGTAAGAGACGACAGTTAATCTGGGAAGAGTCTGAGACAATTTTCGCCGATTTAAGTTAGAATTGAATGATCTGTAAAGCCGATTGTGAAATGAAAGCTTTTAACTCTGTCTAGTAGGATGCCCTAAACAACAGAGGCAATACAATAATTAATTAATAAATGTTAATAAAATATTTTGTTGAAGATTTAAAATTCATTAAGTAAATTTGGTTAGTCGTCTGATGAATTAAATCAAATAACCATTATTACAACTTACATACTTACAAAAAGAAGTATAAAAAACGGTACCATGTTTTTAATTTTAAGTTTAGCTTACTCTGCTAAGTTCTAATAATTTAATTTCCTTCATTCTGGATTTTATAGAATCAAATTAACTGGAGAGTTCATTAAACATTTACGGTTTACGGTTAAACATTCCGCTAATGTAACCTAGATTTCCTTTGTTCATTTAACAACTGTTTTAAATAATTCAAACCCTCGTTAAGCAGATTCCAAATTTCACTTAATGAATAATTTCCAACTGGAGAAAAAAAGGTAGATCCAAAGAAAAGGCTATGTGAGGTTTTTTTTTAAATTCGAGGTCGGAATGTTGCGGATCAAATCTAAGTTGGACACCTTTTAATTCTACCTTATTTATTTATTTAGTTTGTGTGCTTGAAGTAAGCAGATTGTTACAAAGGAAGGTCGGATCTTTAATCCTTTATTTATATGGATAGGATGAGAGTTCTGGCTCTGAGCCCGGAGGATTAATGTAGAGATACCCCCCCCCCCGCCTCACCCCCTCCCCTTGCTCATTCTAACCCGAGATTGTGGCCTAAATTCCAAATTCCTTTTCCTTCGAGTCTCATTTTGTTGGCACTATCATCTATTCCTCCTCTTCAATTCCTTACGGCTTAGAGCTTTGAGAAAAACCTATTTTATTTTTTAATATCTCCATTCTTAAAGTTTTAGTAAGAAAAAAGTATTCTTACTTTCTGTTTTAAATAAAAACTATTAATAGTGAGTTCAATATTTTGAAATGAGTAATGGTAAATTTCTTTAAAATTGAAATAGAGAGCCCACAGCGAGGGTCCGTAGGCAATACTGTATTGTTTTAGTAGTACCACCCAGGGGGCAAGTTAGCCTTCGCGAAATAGTTTAGTTAAATTATTGATGTTGCTTTTATAAGTGCTAAAAAGCCTCCTTTGAACTATTCTATGGGTCTGATATTCTCATAGCACATAAACTAACTTCTGATAATGTACTTTTTGTCAGTGAACCGGAATATAAACAAATGAATACATCGAAAAGAGCATAAATATAAAAAACGTATTTGATCAACAAAACAATTTTTTTCGAAATTTCCAAAAGGGTATTTTTAAAATTTGTGGAGAGGTACTATACTCATGTATACCAAATTTCCAAGTTATTGGACGAAAGGCGTAGCCGTGACAGCAGGCGACAGACGGACGAAAGGACAGAAAGACACCCGCAGGAAAATATAAGGGTCTTCGGTTTTGCCTATGATATAAGGGTCCTTGGGTTAGCTAGTCCTACTTCTAATAATAAATATATAACATAAAACAAATAATGAAGAATTAAGTAAAAAGTGAACTTAAGAGATATATTTTGTTAAGAATTATACTAAGTTTAATTTTCACTAACTTTTAACTAAGTTTTTATTTTCAACCATTTTTATATATATACTCAACATGTATATTGGTTTTGTGGGTCATCGGCAAATTGTTTAATACGATTTAATGAATATTTTCAAACAATCATGCTAAGATACTTTTTTAAGTTTGTACGCGTTGTTACGGAGTATGTATATGTGCCACGTTTCAGCTCGATTGGATTACAGGATGAGGGTTAATTATCCCTTCGAAGATCTTGAAGTATTGTCACAAATTAACTACTACTGATACCAGTGTGCAAAGAGATTCTAATTGAAATATGAGAGAGAAAAGAGCGAGGTTATAATGGAGTTTTTATAAAGATTGGCTTTTTCTCGAAAATCCTTAAGTAAAAAAAAAAAAAATCCTCTTTTCCACTCTATCTAGGGACGCACTGTATATTGTATATACTCTTATAAGTATGAAGTAAGTCACTCAAATATATCAAGCAAGAAGCTTAAGTTCGAAGAGGGAATTTTAAATATTCCTTCCGTGACAGTTTAGATAATTCACATTAGCTATAGAGACATGAGGACATTAATTCATTAATATAAACTAAATAAAGAATTATTATATGATATTTATACAAATTCTTTGGATACTAAATCTACTAAAACGGTTAAAAGAAAATATTAAGTATAAATAAATATTCTCCCTTGACTGCTACAAAATTAATTACCTTAATGGTATTTCATTTTCTCGTAAGCTTTCCACTTTCCATGGAGAAAGTAAAGTAAACTCACATTTCTTAAAATAATTATATGTTTACATTTTAAACCATAAAAATAAAGGTAAAATTTTCTTTCGTGAGCTGGTTTTAAGAGTATCGTTCATGCTAAACGCTGAATAGGGTCCTTATAATTCTCTCTGAAGAAAGGCTGTCCTTGATTTTCTTTGACGGCCGGATTTTAATAAATTTATATAAATAAAAAAAGGTTTCATTCTTACACAATTATATAAATATAAATAAATATATATATATATACAGAGAGAGGGAGACATAATCACCTCTCTAGCGAACACACCTCCCTTGCGGACTGTTCGCTAGAGCGGTGAATATGTTTACTCTTCAGGAAACTCAACTAGACCGGAATGTATATATAATTAATACAAGGAATGTATAATTAATTAATTAATTAATTAATTTCATTCTCCCGCGTAGCTTAGTTGGCAGTAATGGTAAATTT
>KZ651044.1:110764-133464 GCA_001010745.2 Gerris buenoi
TTGATAAGGCAACCTAATACGGTTGGATTGGGAATAAAATTAGCTTTCATTTGATATATAACTCGATATAATAACTGATGAGGGTATATTAATTACGTTACTCCCCTTTTTATGCTTGTCAAGTCCATAGTTGTCCAGAGAGGAAAGTAGGCAACCCTTATTTTTTGAATTCCTTGGGGTCGATTCTATCAGTTAATGTTCGATTTTCATTAATAACACATCGAGGAAGTTGAAGTAAGGGGAAGGTTATAAACAGTTTATAATTTAACACCATCGGTACGCGATTCCGCTAGGCAACCAATATGCGATGTATTATTCTACACATTCTCTATCAATATATTCTTTATTCCAATTAAATAACAGATGAGGGTATATATTCCTTATACCAGATCTTAGACCACTAGAAAAAGAGAAACAGGATAGAAAGAATCGAAAATATTGACAACTAACCGATCACAAAAAATAAAAATAAAAAATACACTGCCAATTAGTGTGGCACATAGCTTCCTCGCATCCTATCATATACTTTATTGTTATATTAACATTAACGTTTTATTGCTTTATTGTTATATTGTTATTGTTTATTGTGTAAGAACAATTAACAGTTTTTAGCGATCTTTAACACTTCATAGGGATGTCGCTGCAGGTTTTACTAAAAAATTATAGTTGGAAAAAAACGTTCGTCTCATTGAATAGATAAGGTTTGATTTTTTTCCCCGACTGAAAATTCCAATTTTAAATTTGAAGTTTACGTTTACGCGAGCGTTACGCGTGAACGCTTGAACGGATAACGCTGTCCATCGAACTCGTCCTGGGCATTGGTAAAATGAACGTGTCTACCAAATTTTATCAAAATCGGTCGATATTTACTCAAGTTATCGTCGCACGTTTCATGATTCGTGGACACACAAACCGACAGACAGACAGACAGACATGGAACCGAAAATGTTCCCTGATGTCTGAAACGGATTTCTGTCTTGGAATTTTTCANATATTGGCCCACCTAGTCTTACATGACGGCACTGAAACATAAGCAAAACTTTATTTTATAGAGCTACAATTGTTATTAGAATATTAAAATAAATGCCAGTCCACAAAAAAATGTTATCACTCAAAAATGTTATCTCTAGTCAGTTGTTGTCTTCTTCACTTTTAAATGTATTCCTGCTGTCGTCTTCCTTTTAGATTTTGGCCTCTGGATATCTCTTGACTCGATTTCATTCGGCTATCGTATGGGTTATTGTTCGGTTTATAAGATTGTAGAGAAACCTGCAAGATAATTGCTGAAAATCTGATTGACGAATTGGTGTCTACTCTATCAGGAAGAACATTGCTAATGTTTTTTTGTTTTTTTTTTATGAAACTGCATAGATGCTTTGGATAGAAAATCCGTTACTCCTCAGGCTCCTCTTACCACTAATTACAAAAAGAACATTCTTTGCAGTTTTAATGGTTTTAGACGGCCATTTTAACTTAAGTATTGGCGATGGCGATGTAGGGGAAAAAATAGTAGTTGTTTGAAAGAAAAGAAAATATTAAACCATAAACAAATAACCTTAGTATTAAACATTATTAGATGCATCAGAAATAAAGTCAGACTCTTCAATAAACGGCGTAGCAGAAGCTTTTCAAGTACTTTTCCTATAGTTGGGTACTACAAAATAAAAAAATAAATAAAACCTTATAAGATCCTCAACTTGAAAAAAAAAAAAAATCTTTAAAAATCATTTAAAGCATTTGAAAATGATCTTCCAGTATTAGAAATCAGATAGTAGTTAAGGAGATTAGTTAACTAACTTTAATCTGATTACTTTTGATGCAATTTTTTTTTCATAATGAGGAGGGGGGCATTTAAGTAGTCTTGCTTAGCAAAATAATTGCAATTTTTCAAAGCTGTTCCATTGATAGGTCTAATCAATCCTCAGACATGCACAAATACCAGTCTGAACGGCATCAACTGTAATGTCAATCGTCACACATGTCAACACGATGATTCCCTTAAATGCATTTAATAAGGTGTGAGGATTAAATCCGTTTCAATCTGAGGATGATTTGATAAGAGAAAAATATTAGCGCGTGCGCATTAGACTTAATTCCGAACGTTCCGTGGGACGATGTACAGGACTGATTTTAAGCAAATTTTTATAGTTTTGCAAGGTGTACCTACTATATTATCCTTAAAATAGGGCGGATCCTTAATTCTGTTCAGAGTCATTAACTAGGAGTCAAATAGACAACTCCTCATGACTCACCTTTCAATATTGTTTGATTGTTTTTTTAAAAAACTGACGATTTAAATTATTATTTTTTTTAACTCCTTAGACAAAAAGGTTAGAATATGTTCCAACTTAAGGAATGAAATATTACCTATTAACTTATAAATGAGTTTTTTATTTACCCCTATGGACACAAAGAGTTTATAAATTAATTCTGTTGTTTTCTTCTGTAACAACACCACTATGACCAACTTTAAGGCAACTCTAACAGTGCTCCCTCCAGACTCGCCCTTGCCATCATCACACTTTCAAGTTCGATGATATTAAAATCTTAAGGAGAGAAAATAAAACAAATAGGAGAAAGATGCTGGAAGCATTTAACATTGCCATTAATATAGAAAAATCAGTCAACCTAAAAACTAATTCTGGGTCATTCAATAAATTCTACAACGGAGTTTACCATTCTAATTCGAATCTCCCGCCACGCAACATGACACAGATACGATAGATTAGTTAAATTACTCACATTAAAAATAATTATTAGAGAATTATCTCTAGCTACTCTACTAAATTACAAATAATGATTTTTACCACTAATTTTAATTTTTTCTTTTCCGAATTAATGTTGTCACTAAAAAGTCAAATGGCAGTTATGCTATCAGAGTCCAGTATCGTACAGTACTAATAATATTTAATGCTGGGACTTTTTTTGCCATCTTATTTTGTTTCTAACCATTTAGTTCTCACTGTGATAGAGTGTGTGTGGTACTATGAGTAGTGTATTGTTAGATATTCACATGAAATAACGCTACAATTATAATACATCAGTAGTCTAAATGAGCCCCCAGGCTAATAAGTTAAAAACTATGAAAACTTCCCTCAAGTGTCATTGTATAAGTGTCACTTGTATAAAGTGCTTTATTGAGTCAGTTAATTGTTGCTATCATTTTACTTAAGCTTTTGTTGTTATTTATTGTGGCTGTGATATGCCTTTCTACTTAACTTTAGTGATAGGAGCATTTTTCTTACTTATGGTAAAAAACCCACTCTATACAAGTATGACACTTGAGGAAAGTTTTTATAGTTTTTAATTCATTAGCCTGGGGGCAAATTTAGACTACAGCGGTATTATAATTATAGCGTTATTTAATGTGAATATCTAGCTATAAAAATATGAATTGCCATGCTTCAATACATAAATTGTTATTTTTAGGCTCGAAAATGGCAGAGTTAACATGATTTAGAGTATTCTTCTAACACATAGCCTTAAATGATCCGCCTGCGATATTAAAAAAGTTTATCCCAAGTAGAAAACTCTGTTTGATAAACAATTCTTGGTTGACTTTTAGAATCCAAAAAAATCTATCTAGAGACATTTTCTTTACAGCTCATCACCTTTATTGAAGCGATGGCATACAAAGCGACAGCATAAATAAACAAAGCAACGAAATGAAGTATAAGCAAAGAGAGCAGCATTGAAAACTATTAAAAAGTCCATGTTTGTTATTCTACAATGAAAAACAATAGTACAAAGCACATTCAATATTTGATATCTGAAAGGATTGGCAATTGCCTTTATAGAGTATAATCTTTCGTCTCTTATATTATTTTGTTCCTTTAGCTCAACTCACATATTACCAAGGCTCCATTTCCAATATAGGGAGTGAGCTGGCGAAGCAGGAGAAATGTTATAAGAGTCGTGGCATCTATATAGGCTTCACCTTTACCAAAGGGATTCTCTGCAGAAAAATCTCAGATTGAATCCCCTCAGGCAAATCCATTCGTATTACCATGAACACCTTCAACTCTAACAAATACCTGCAAACGTTAGTAGCTTTTTTAAAACTAGCTAAATAGGCGAATAAAAACTAGATTAGAGCAGTTCGAAAAAGATATCACAATCAATGAAGAGCTTTTGTAGAAATATATTTACATTATTAATAATATTTACATGTATACTGATTAGTTTATACATATTGCTAGTCGGCCTAAGAATTTATTAAAAAATGAATTAGGTAAAATCACGATTTTTTATTTTATTATTCCAACTTATTATAATAAAAGCAAATTTAATGTTGTATCTTTATTTAAATTATTTACTAACTACTAAGAATAATAAATCCCTTTCATTCTCTATTAATAAAATATGTTCTATTTGCTTTCTTGAGCATCATAATTGATTAGAATATTTCATATTAATTTATTTTTTGGTTTCTTTTTTTTAATTATAGGAATTTATTCTCATTTTGTGGCTAATGGCTTCATCTTGAGCTCGCTCTTTCGAGGCATGTTATTATGTCCCCCCCCCCCCCACACTGAACTTGTATATTGTACACGTATATGATAAAGTTTGTCTGAGTGTCTCGTACTTTTCTATGTAACTTTCTTCACGGGGTGAGGGGGGGGGGGAGTAGTTTGGAGGCGGTAAGCAAAGCAACCCTTTGTTTACTTTGTTGTACTTGTTGAAACATTTAAGAATGTCACTTCGAAACAAGCTCGCGATGGTGCAGATTATTATTAATCAAATTAATTATTAAAACTATTATAACCTGCACTGTCGTAGTTGGCTAAGTCATGAGACGTACCTACGAACACCAACAAATATTTTTCATGAAACCATGCAAGGACTAGGACTAATATCCTAATTCAAAAAGTACATATTTTATTTCTGCCGCTAGAACCGGATGCGATACCTCTTCTCCTCTGTCCAATAAAGGAAAGCGAAATGCTATTAAAATATTTGACAAACGTCCTGATTTGCATCTCGGCAGATATTTTTTTCAAGAAAAAAAAAAATGCTCTCAAGAAAGTACTCTTTAAGTACCTACTCTTTTGGTGATTTATAGACCTCCTAAGAATTCGCTCTTTTTTGCGAAGTCAACTAAATTTAACGTAGCTGTAACGTTATCATCTCTTCCACCTATGGCTGAAGCCGCTCAACAACGTCTATTCCGTGTCTATTAACAGGTACAAACCTGGTTGGGTATTCTTCAACGGTGGGGGTGGAAGTTAAATGTCGATTTTTTTTCTTTAGCCTGTTACAACTTTGTTACCATCTGCGCCGGGCAATATTTTTAAAACCTTTTTTTTATATAGCAAATGGTTGAGCAATATTTTGGAGGCTGCGGATGAAGAAAAAATTGTACTACCTTGCTCCATTTTTTGCACACATTGTTGGACTATCATGTCATAGTGCCACGCCAGAAGCTTCTATCATCGATCATTACGAAGATGACATTGACGTTAATAAAGTCAATCCAATTGATATGCGACTCACCGATTTAAGTAAATAGAGAAGTTTTTAGAAAATAATACAGCAATATCAGTCAAAACCGCAAATTATTTTATATAAGTGTAGGTAAAGACTCAAGATTTACTAAGAAACGGACGATTGCATTGAAAATTGAATTACTTCTTCCAACTTTCTTTGAAAAAGAAGAGAGGAGAAGAGGGGACAGCAAATTATTTTGGTTAAAGAAAAATGTAGTTAGTTTATTTTATAAAAATAATTTAATTTTGACGTTATAAAGAGGTAAAAGGATGTTAAGACTTTTATCTGTTTTTTATTTTTTTTTTCATTTTAGAAATATGTATCTCTTTTGTCTATAGAAAAGGAAATTAAGATAAAACATTTTTTTAAATTAGAGGCTGTAGAAGGATCATTACTTGAGTTTATTTTCTCAAGCTTCTTTTCTTTATCTCCGCATTCAACTTTATATTTTATGGCCTTAAACTCGTTTGGAATAAGACGGCGTCGATCATGCTTTTATCTGTTTTTTTCGATTAATTATCGTGAAGCAGAGTGTTCTGAGAGACTCTCCTTTATTTAAACTGCTTTGAGGAGATTAAATACAAGTTCTTTATGACAAAAATATTTTTTCAATTTGATATTGTTATTCTATTAGGTGTATTTTAATGTTAAAAAGAGCAACCAATAATGGAACAAAAGAGTTCCAATTTTTAGATTCTGTCATTGTACTCCTCGTCATAGTCCTAGCATTAATTTAATTAGACCAGCGCCAATTATGTAAGCGTAAGGGTAAGTGTCCATCTGAGACTAAATCTCGAGAGCTAGTCTCGAGATTAGTCTCAGAACCTTATCCACTTGAGAGCAACATGAGCCTCTCCCGAGTCTCGGAGAGTCGGCGAGTCTCCGAGACTAGTCTCAGCCCCATGTCCACTAGCCATTTCAATCTCGAGAGCGAGTCTCGATACTAAAAAGTCTCAGATGGACACTTACCCTAAGCGATGGAATTATCAAGTGGCTGCTTTATGAGCATCCTATAAATTCATAACATCGTTTTAAACCTTTGTGGTGAGGCCAATAATGGCACACCACTTCTGTTGCTAAGTAGAAGAATTAACTAAAATCACGGACGGATACGACTTAAAAAAAACATCTATAATTGTGATGAAACCGGTCTTTTTTAGATTTTGCCAACAAAGTCCTAATTGGAAGAAGGAGACCATTGTTAGGGAAATAAAGAACGTCAAAATATAGATTAGCTATCCTATTATGTGCCAATATCGAAGGAGAATTTGAAAAACCTTTAGCAAAGGAAAGGCAGCTCGACCAAAAAATCTAGCTCTACATTCTCTGCTTGGGGTATTTCTATAATGGAGAAGTGGTTGCATTCATTCAACGATTAGATGTAGAGGAAGAATTGAAAATTCCTTTTACTGCATTCGAGCTTACCGAGGTAACGTAAGTTAATTGATCGCTCTTAAGAACAAATAATTTTTGTCTCTGATTACAAAAATACAGGACAGAAATCCGTTTGAGACATGAGGAAACATTTTTGGATCCGGGTATGTCTGTCGATCAATTTTTGCGAACCAACATACCTTAAAAACTATTTGTTCGATTTTAATGAAATTTGGATGGTAGGTCATAATTATCAATTAGTTTCCTATATAACTTTCAACGTTCTGCGCTATTAGTTTCTCTTTCATATGTGCCCAATGTCATAATATGTCAGATGTCAGTGACATGTTTACTTGATAACCATTGCCTTAACTATGTGTTAGTATGTACAAATATATTATAATTCTTAAATTATATAGTTGCGTACAATTAATATATCAATGGCGACGAGTGAAAACAGCAATGTAACTCAGGACAATTAGATCCTTGAGGAGCAGATAGAACAATGGAAGAAGATGCGCGCATCTTTAAAAGGTAAAATTACAAGATTGTACGATTATTTTAATTCTAATCAAAATATAAAATTGAATGACGTGACAGCGAGAGTAAGAACATTAGAAGACTGTTGGACACGGGTCCTAAAAGTACAGGATCAAATAGAGCAGTCTTTGGATGATGTCAGTCAGGTTGAAAGTGAAATGACATACGTAGAAGACATAGAGAATAAATATTACGCTATGATGAGTATTGTTGAACAGTTAAAATTAGAAAGAAAAGAACAACAAGATCTATCTGCATCTATTACAGAGTCGAAAAAAAACTAAATCTAATTCCGGAACAATGATGCCTCGTCCACTTGGTGAATAAAAACGCTAAGAAAACTGTTTGCCACTTTTGGGTTGCCGATAACTTTAGGCTCAGATAATGGACCCCAATTTGTCTCCAAGGAATTTTGTCATTTTTTGGAGCTTAAATTGCACCATTGAAACCAAAATCCAATGGATTGGCAGAAAGGAACGTACAAGCCATAAAGAAGCACATCAAAGCAATGTGTGAAGAAGGGGGAGACTTGGAACTGAAACTAACTAGACTGCTGATGCAGCTGAGAAAGGCGACCAATGTGTCTGGGCAATCAGCTTATCAGAACATGTTTGGAAGGATGGTGCGTACTAGATTAGACCTCATGCATAATGAAAGACGTCCCAGTGAGATACTAGATAACAAGGTACCTAGAAGATAGAATACATTTAAAAATTGGCGATAAAGCTAGAATTTACTGGTCAGATGGCAAGTGGTACTTTGGAGAGGTTGTTGGATGTGAGGGAAAATTAATTTACACCTTAAAAATGGAAAAGTGGAGGAGGCATATAGATCAAATTATTCGTTCTTGATTCGAGGGGGAGATTTGTCATAATATGTCAGATGTCAGTGACATGTTTACTTGTTTACCATTGCCTCAACTATGTGTTAGTATGTACAAATATATTTTAATTCTTAAATTATATAGTTGCGTACAATTAATATATATCACCCAAACATAAATTTATTAACACCTAAACCTTAAAAGTACTCAACTAATTTTTTAATGCAATTCCAATAGTTTGCCAAAAGTAGCCCACATATAGCCCCAGATTAATTTCAACCGTCTGCGCTCTTTAAATTTTGCTAAATTGATTTTCAAGTAGAAGTAAATAGCACTTTCTTCAAAATTTTCCCTTCTCAGTCTACTCAACTTATTGCACCGCTGGATTTAAAATGATGATCTAACATTTATTTATAAAATCTATTGAGTGTTAGAGACAATATTCTTTAACCAGGTAACATGGAGCTGTTTTCTTAGCAGACCATATCATGTACAGTACATACTGAGAGGGAACGTATACAGGACCTGACTTTTTGCATCTCTTGACATCCTTTTGAATTACAGAATGGACAGAATCTCCCTCATTCTGCGTACTGAATCATTCAGGCCTTTTGATCGAACACTTGTGGGTGAAGCTATTAATATATTTATTTTGAAAACTGAATTCATGGACATTGTCACATCATACTTATTCTTTTGTTGAACAATTTAATTACAATAAAAAATCAAATCAAACTTTTCGTCCTTTCTTGATTCAGGTATGTTTTTAACATAGTTATAAGTACAAGTTGATATTTAAATGGCACCTCTATTTCCTTATCCCTTGTATTTAACATTGCATTGGGCCTCTTTGGTTTTAGCATTAAATATTGTTAGGTTGCTAGTTTTACTTGTAGTCAAATACGGAAACTTTTTCGTTTGGTGATGGCAAAACTCCTTGTAAATCGTGGAAACTAACTGCAACGTTTGATTCAGTTTCTATTTTATCGTTATCCTTTTCACGGGGAGAAATTTCTTTCTCTGAAATATGTGCTTCATATTTTTCTTTCAGTTGTATTTTCAATTCATTAGGTTTATTTTTATATTTATAACATTCTTCTCACAAGTCCATCTTCGGCGTAAAAAATGAAATATTAAACTCTTTATTAAAGACTTGTGTAAATACCCCGATTTTACAAATGGTTTATTCAACATAGTCTCGATATATACTGGCCAATGATTTTGAGCCATTGATTTATCTCTTGTTGTTTAATTTCTCATGTAATGACTATTCTTGAGTTAGAATAGAATTTATATGTGCTTTTACGCTTTTTTTTTTTTTTNCAATTTGCTTGCAGCCTAAACATGCTACAAAGTGACTTCAGGGCGGATGATTTCCGAGTAGAGATATTCAACGAAGTGACCTCTAGAAACAATGGTTGAATAATTAATTAAAATATTTTTTTATAAAAGATAATTTTTTCATAAAAAAGTGGCATATAGTATAGACTATAGACCATCATAAATTATGGTTTCGATTACAGGTTTTATTATTTTAAGTTTGAGGTTTCATATAAATAAAACTTTTAAAAATTGCATTTTTATATGAATTATTATTTATAACTATTGTCAAAGGTGTTGTTTTCAATATCGTCAGAGGTGTTTTTTAATGTGTTTTTTTTAATCGATATTAGCTGTTTGTACGATATAGTTTATACAGAGTTCTCTCTTGCTTACGTATGGACGCTACAACATTTTCATGGAAGTCATGTGTGGGATTTCCACACCGGTACTTGGATATGTTGTAGGTGTAGGTTCAGGTAATGAAATCCCTATGTTTTAAAACTCGGTGGAGCGCCGCTGAGGCCGAATAACCGCAAAATGTTAGAAGAAGTCAAAGTAAGGAATGTTGGAAGAGGTCAAAGTATGGGACGAAGTATCAAGAAGTGGAAAGTCCTACAAAGAAGATACAGATATATTTATCGTGTTTATCATTACGGGTGTTGGTTGACGCGCGAGAAGAGAGAAAGCTGTTTGTCTGTCTGTCATTAACGTTTACGTGTCTGACGATAACTTGAGTAAAAGTTGACTGATTTAGTTGAAATTTGGTATACATGTCCCTTTTATTAATGCTCAGGCTAAGTTCGTTGGACAGCCTTATCAGACCGAGAGTTCGCGCGCAACGCTCGCGTAAACGTGAACTTCAAATGTAAAATTGAACTTTCAGGACGGGGAAAGATCCTCACACCACCTATTCGATGAGAAGAACATTTTTTTTATTAAAATCAACAGCGACACCCCCCTGTGAAGAGATAAAGATTTTTAAAACTATTAAAGCGGACCTAAACGTTTAAAATAGAGAAAACAACATTTTTACCGATATCTTACGTTCTAACGTTACGATTTTAATAAAACTTCATACATCGTTTAAAGTAAAATTTAAAAAGCCATGTAAAATTTCACCTTTAAACAAAAAGTCCAGTCATGCATCATGACTTAATGAGCGAATTTTCAAAGAAATCTGAGTATTATTGGCTTATGATAATGTAGGAAAAATTTTGTTTAGAATTTGGATGGGTGATAAAAAAAATTTTGGTACACACGGGTACGGGGTACAAAAGTTAAAATAGTACTTCAAGATGCACATCGATGGAAAGCTCTTTAAGAGTATTTGTTGTTATTTACAATTTTATCATATTTTCATTTAAAAGGGGGGTAAAATGGAAAAACCATGTTTTTATGCTATTTTTGACCCTAAATGGTCAAAATTAAACCCCTAAATGAACTCCAAAAATTCTGGCCAACGAACTCGTCCTTTCTTTTGATATAATTGACATTTTAATATTTGTTTGACATTTTTAAGTGCATCCTAAGAGGAGATATCGTCTGGAGTGACACATATATACATATATACATACATAAAAAAAATTGTTACATTTTAGGAATCGATTTAGAATGGTCTGAAACGGATTTCCATGAAAAAAAATTTCATTACAAAAATGTTGAAGCCATTGCTTCGAAAATTCGCTAAAAGATGTTTTTTAGTGGTGAAGTGATGATACATTTTGTAACAGTTTAAAACGAGATGTGTGGTTAGTTAAATAGTAAAAATGCAGGTTTCCTTTACCACTACACTCTACTACCCACCATCCTAATCCTATTGCCTAGTTAAATCCATTGCATCTCTTCATATCCCTGACCAACCACCCCGTCGGCTGAAGAGGCATTGGCCTCGTGACCAGCTACTATAATTCACAACCTCAACCGATGTACTAAATAAATGTAATGCACGACAGGAGTTCTACCACTGGGTAGCCTCTCCTCGCATGTTAATTCATGTTTTTTAATCAAATTGTTATCTGTATTACTCATAGCAAAACGAAATTGCAAGTAATATATTATATGTAAATTAAAAAACTCTACTACCACCCAACTCTAAGTATTAACTCATCATGATTATTTTGTCAACATTCAATACATACTTATTGTTATACGCTCGCTTCAATGATAGAGCCACCACTGCCTAGTAATCCACCTACCACCACCTAGTGGAGTGATAGTCTCAAGATATATAAATATTAAACGATGTGTCTTTCATTTCCAAATATAAAAAATTAACTTACAGGTAGAAGCCCTAAATTTATCTTTGCTCCCAAAAACAATGTGATGTTGTCTCCTCGTAGAGTGTAATAATATTTCCTAGTGTTGAAAGTTAATAACGGTTTTGGAGAGGTAGATATCTTAATTTATAGAGCTGGTATGATGAAAAGTGGAAATATTGCAGTGCTTTGCTTGTAATAATATATATTGAGTGTTGGGGACCCAAGGAATTTATATTCCAGGCTCTAAGGTAAACCTATATATTAAGGGTCTGCTTCTACCTTTAATAATCGTAGCCTTGGCCTGGGGCCTTTATTATTTTAATCCTGGGAGTCCTGGGAGGCCAAAACTCTTAGTACAACGGCCCCAAAACTTTAGCCATGAAATTCTTTCCTAATAATGCCTCAGAACTTACCCTCCTATTAGCATTGTGTAAAGTTTTAAACCTATTTGTTTTCCCAAAAAACATAATAGAATATTGAAAATGACGTTGAACAAAAGATTATTTAATTTAGGATTTTCAGTTTTCTGTTATCTAGAGTCATGGAATAAAATATCATATTCAATGTATTCCGTACAGATAATATAGAAGATAAAATATTTCTTTGTACTTTAATAGATTTTTTCCTCTATGTTAAAGCTTATTCTTTGTTTAATATGTTGTAATAATGCTCTTTCAAATTTAGCTAAATAAAACAATTTTTAAATTACTATCGTAATATACTTCAAATTACATTTTAAATATCAATAATTTTTAGCTTCCGAGCTTAACTGTAGCCGTGTGATCGCTCTGAATAAAAATAAAATAATTACAAGATAAAAAGAACTTTTATATACTACGTTTTTAAATTTTCTGTCATAAATTATAAATTTGAAACCCGTCAAAATGAAGAGTGTAGGTAAATATGGATATGTCTAAACAAATAAAATAACTTGCGGATTTTTTACGAACTAACTTTTCATTCTGCAAATTTTCTGAAAACGAATTAAATTCTGCTAAAAAATGACTAAAAGTATTAAAATAATGCATTATCATCGTGTTCTGAGCTGTTCTGAAAGTTTCAAATGTCTAGCTACTCGGGATGCTAGTTAAAATTCGATTGCAAGATTTGTACCGGACAAACAAACAAACAAGAAACCAAGTTAATAAAAACGTAGTAAAAATATGTCACCGACTAATCTATCCGACCCTTTTAGTAGCTTGCTGGCAAGTACTTGACGGGATTTTCCTTCCTCATATCCACCAAATGATTCGCGTTTAAATTCCAGGGAACCAAACTCTATTTTCTCAGCATTATGAAGGTCTTCTTAAAAGGAGTTTTGTCTTTAGACATCGTAAACCTGATAATATTGGATGATTATAGGCCATGTGTCACCTTTTCACTATAATCACAGTAAAAGTTATAGTCTTTGACTCTTCTGCCTGTACGGGACGGAATATTATGTAAACGGTGATTTTAGTGCAAAATAGGATGTCATCGTGTACGTGAGCACTTGCCACGTAAGAGATCGATCTGGGTTCAATCAGCAGCATTTCATCTATAATCAGTTAAGTAAATGGGTAGTGCCGTAAATAGGATATGGGTGTCATCATATTATATGGTTTATACGAGTGACGGAGTCAACCCAATGTTACCAAAAGTTGTTTGGCAAATCCAAGCCAATTGCAGTCAGCTGATCTATTGTATAACAGACTATTTATTATATTGATATTAGTTCAAAATAGTGTTGAAAACGTATAAAGATATTCTTCTCTATCAGGATCTCTTTCTTACACACCTTCATGCTGGGCTTTGACCCTAAGTCTAACCTTCGATGCCAATAAGCTCTTTTCTTAAGACGACAAGAACGCATTTTAGGTGATCACAGCGATTAGTTAATGATTTCGCAACGATTCCCGGATTATTAATTTCGACTGCCGCATTCCAGAATTGCTTTATTATATGAAGAGCTAAATTGATAAAAGTCCTTAAGGAGTTGTTAACTTCTTAACGTGGAACACCTGCATCAGTTTTTGAAGCAATCGGAATAGACTTAGATCTTTTTGGCTATGTTGTCAAAAATTTCACTTCTCCAATGCCACAATGTTTTAATTGTAGCATGGTACATGCTCACACAAACTGTGTACTATTGTTGAATTGTGTTGAAATATATTTTGCTCCCAGTTTGTTCTTTAAAAGAATTACCACCTTGGTTCATTCTACGTTTCGATTATTGATTGACAGGTTAGAGTAGATACTGATCCTGCCAGGGCAATTCTTAGAATTATCTAAAAAACTGTCCAAATTGCCTATCCCTCTCCTTGGAACAGGTGCATATCTACCTCTCTCATACTAAGTTTAGATTGGTGTTAGAGTAGTAACTATCTCAGATAGTTACTAGTTATCTCAGAGAGTAGTAACTATTTCAGATAGTTCCTCCACTTTGGGCCTTTTGGTTTTTTTGTAGCAATTACTTTATTAATCATCCCACTTTATAATATCCCTTACAGTGCACCGTGCGGTAAAAATAGCTTTTTACATTCTCCTACAAATATTCCTGAACTAGATATAAAACTATGGTATATAAATATACAATTATTTATTTATTAAACCTATTCAGCTAATTGTACGTTTCCTTTCACTGTTATAATTTAAAAAAAAAAATGTATAAATTTTGAATAAGATAAATGATTTGTTGCAGAAATTGTGACCCAGAGTCATCAGTGACAATGTCGCTAGCTCGCTTCTCCCCAATGCATAAACTTGGTAAGTCCGCCTCCTAGAACGAACTTATCCCTTACTAACTCTGTATAGAATTTCTTCTTAGAGCTATCCCCTTCTTTTTTAAACATTCTATCCCTTTTGCTTTACACTGAAATTTATTTAATTTTTAATTGTATCTTTGATAGTCCAAGACTATAAAAAATATCCAATGAAAAGCACTGTTTTAGAATAATTCAGTCTTATGTTTACTTTTAATTAATAGAATATATTATTTCAACGAAACATTACTTATCTAGTATTTTTATTGATCTTAAATAAACAAATATACAAAATTAATATGAAAAATAGAGTCGAAACAGGATGAGGAACATAATTTTAATTAAATTGATTTGAATGAAATTTTATTAACTTTCGATTCTTCCTTTTATTCCATTCTTACCAACAATAATTTAAAAAAATAATAATAATCTCATTAGCATAACTTGTTTTTATAAAGAGATACTATTTTTTATTTCTCTGTCCAATAAATACACTGATATCGTAAATACTTTTTTGAATTTATTTCACCTCACCTCTCTATCAAACTCGTGTGGCTAGTTAAGACCGTATGCGTTAGTACTCACAATTTAAAATTAGGCAAATTTGAATGACGAATAAAAAAATATAATTATTTTAAAATTCAAGTTAGCGTAAATATTCAAATTTTTAAAAAACATATAATTATAGCAAAGAACTGTTTCGATTTTTACCTAAGAGCACATCATTCAAGCATAATGACTTTTAATTAAATTCTATATTATACATTTTTTCCTTTTTCATTACAATTTTTTATTTAATTACATCTATGTTAAAAAGCACAATGCGTAAATTGTACATTTATCCTTCACTTTTTGTACCTTTCTTTTCTGGCTTCTTCTTTCCTCTTTTTATTATTATATTATTACTGTATAAATTGTGTAAATTGGCAGCCGAAAGTACGCTATATGGACATGGTCTGCTGTTTTATATATAAAAATCAGTGTTTTATGAGTTAATAAAAATTCCAATAAAAGTTAGGATTGTCTTAAAATATATTATCGAAGAAAATATGTCATAATAGTGTGCAGTCCACATTTCAACGTTTTGATTTTTTTTTTTTTTTTTTTTTTTTTAAACTTTTTTCTCAATGTTATGTGTATTTGTCTACACAAGCCATTGAGACTCCTGGAGCAGTTTTATATTTAATATTCCTTTATCTTAGTAGTTATTAGACTAAGGGATATTATTACATTTCTATTCACAAGTATATTCCTTTGTCCCAAGTTATATTGGAATAAAATATCTCTTTGCCTTAATAGTTATTTAGACAAAAAAATATATACTGCTCTGTATGTTCCTTAGTCTAAATAACCATTAAGACAAAGGGATATAGGGGGGTGCATAAGTCAAAAAATACCCAAAAAGAAATCAGCCAACATTACTTACCTTATTATTGTCATTAGTGTAACTTGGATTTCGAGATAGTACGCTAACCTCAAAACTACTCCATCATCTTTTAAGCATAAACATTAATAGTATATTACGCGTCTAGTAAAAAAAGTTGCATTTGCATTTAAATGTGGAGTTTGCACCCGAGCGACAGCGAGGGTAGTAAAACTACTCGAGCATAGCAAAATGCAGTTTAAGCACGAGTTGCGTACCGTACATCTACGATTTCCGGATATTAATAATATATACTGAAAAAAATAACAATAAAATGCCTGTACATAAGTTTGTATTTCTCTTTCGATAAAGATAACATTAAATCATTGGAATGAATGATTATTTGTATTTTGTGCCGAATTAATTATTTCGAGAGGAGTATTATTCTCCTCATTTTCGTCATAATCACTTTAATCGCTGTTTTTCACTAAAAACACGGTATAAACAGTTACTTTAATTACAAAACAGCATATCAGTGTTGTTAAATGTAAACAAAAAATGAAAAAAGAATTCTTCTTTTTTCGTAATAGGGCAAATAAAGAAAAAATTGTAAATCAGCTTCCACCTCCCTGAGGTACCGGAGAAAAATAGATCTCAAAACAGCACTTAAAAAAAGTTTAAATCCTTCTTATTCTTTTCTACAGGTTAAACTATTAGAGATTATGGCTATAAGCATATTATTTCTTATTTTACTAAACACAAAAACGTTCACATAGGGATCACACACAAAAACGTTCACATAGGGATCACACACAAAAAGGAAGTGATTATATTTTCACAAATATATGACAAGATGACAGTAACAATATAAATTAATATCAGTGTTGCACATATTCTGACACTCCTCCTCGCTTCAAACTCTTATGTTAAGAAAAACTAGTAAGAACCAAAGAGTACGAATCGCTCTGACGGATAACACAAAAAATATAAAACACTGTCAGGACTTAAGAATTAAACGAACAACCTCTTAACATTGAGAATCTGACAAAGTAAACTTTTAAATAAAAATTGATAAATTTGAATTAATTAGCGCATCTAACAAAATGTTTCTTTGCCTGAGGCTTTTGTAAAGATGTCTCCCAAATTATCATTGGTATTGATATAATCAACATTTAGCAATTTTTTAAACGTTAAATCTTTTAGATAATGTTGTTTTATATCGATATGTTTTTCACGCTTGGAGTTTTCGTAGCTGCGCGACATAGATATAGCACTTAAATTATCCATGTGAAGAGTTGGTGAACTCCTTCTCATTGATATCTTGCAAGATCCCCTTTAGGTTCATGAGATCTTGAGCCGAGGTGGCAGCGGCTATAATATACTCTGCCACAGCAGTAGAGAGAGCTACTGAGTTCTGCTTTTAGGAAAACCAACTGGGTTTCCTGCATTTAGGATTATTGATCTAGTGGTATATATATATATATATATATATATATGAATTATATGTCAATGTTTTCAAACTTAACATCCTGGAGTAAATAGACTTTTAAAGAGTCTCCAGTTATTGCAATACCAGAACTTTCAATTCCCATGATCATTGGTCTATAACTGTCGGGCAACCCAGCCAATAATAAAGTTCCGACCCATTCATCACCTACGTTTAGCCCCATTTCATTTAACTTATGAGCCGTTAATATTATTTTATCACAATATTCTTCAACTGAGGCGCACCGCACATATTCTGACCTAAACTACTCGTCCGATTTTCATAAAGAGAGCTCATTGACTTTGTCCTTTTGACTTAGACTCTGCATAGTTAGACTTAGCGTTGTTAGTTTATGCTCACTAACGCTTTTTAGTTTTGATGGTCAATACAGACTACAGACAGAAAGACAGATCACCTATGGGAAGCCCCTTGTCCCTGTTAGCAAACGACTTATTCATTGAAGAAGAAAGAGGTCTTACATCAGCAACCTTGAAACCCCAGTGTTGGTGGCAGTACATGAAATTGAATAAATCATTTTGTCGAAACATTAATTAATTAGTTATTTTTGGTCTAAAGGAAAAATTAAAACGCTCCCATTTGCGATATTTCGACCCCTCCTTGGGTCATTCTCAAGCTAGAAACCAATTTATTAAATACATTAATTACATACAGGCATCAAAAATTTATTAAATTTAACACATATTAAAACATTAACCATTTATAACACATTATTTAAACTTAAACATATACAACATTAAAATATTAATTCCTACTAACCTGACTGACTAGAAGATTACCCTACATAGATTTTTTGTCAAATTGATAAAACATTATATTAACGAATCGTCTGATTCTCGTCAAACTTTCCTAAAACATCTGAAAATCGATAATATTTATTCACTTGGAGATACTGTGTACGAATTTATTTCTTATTTACCTTTTTTTTACTATATTTCAATTTCAATAATCTATTGTACTTAATAATTTATCCACTGTCCACTACACTATTTCGTTCGTCACACTGTTTGACCAAACTTATAGCTATCCAGAGTTGTTTAGTTAATTTGTTTTGCATGGTATAGTATAGTTCTATTAATTAATTGTGTATACTCAATTATATTAATATATTAATAGTATACACAATTAATTAATAAAACTATACTATACCATGCAAAACAAATTAACTAAACAACTCTGGATAGCTATAAGTTTGGTCAAACAGTGTGACGAACGAAATAGTGTAGTGGACAGTGGATAAATTATTAAGTACAATAGATTATTGAAATTGAAATATAGTAAAAAAAAGGTAAATAAGAAATAAATTCGTACACAGTATCTCCAAGTGAATAAATATTATCGATTTTCAGTAAGTACCAATATATCTAACACTTATGAATTACGTTAAGAAAAATGAACCCAAAATAACTACATACCATGTGACTAACACCAAAATTTTGGTTATTTTTTAGGATGTTTTAGGAAAGTTTGACGAGAATCAGACGATTCGTTAATATAATGTTTTATCAATTTGACAAAAAATCTATGTAGGGTAATCTTCTAGTCAGTCAGGTTAGTAGGAATTAATATTTTAATGTTGTATATGTTTAAGTTTAAATAATGTGTTATAAATGGTTAATGTTTTAATATGTGTTAAATTTAATAAATTTTTGATGCCTGTATGTAATTAATGTATTTAATAAATTGGTTTCTAGCTTGAGAATGACCCAAGGAGGGGTCGAAATATCGCAAATGGGAGCGTTTTAATTTTTCCTTTAGACCAAAAATAACTAATTAAATCAATACAAGGAAACAACTACTCTTCTCACTATTAATTATCTAATATTTTTATTGATTTTAAATAAACAAACATACAAAATGAATGATGTTCAGGGGCATATGTAATTCCGTGGGATTTTGAAAGAAGCAAGTATGAGAGTGGTGCCGATGGATAGGTAATGAGTTATAGAATCATGTACACCCCGGTGTTTTGATCCAAAGTGTGTCCGGGCCGATGTATGACGTCATATTTCCAAGATGGCCGCCATCGCCGACGTTGATTTTATCAAGATTTTTGTGAGAACATTTTTTTTTCAGAACAAGACAAGGAACAAAAAACGTCCTTACAACAAATATCGTAACTATTACCGTTTTAAAAATAAACGGGAAAAAAGTGGTAATCAGTAAATTTTTTAGATTATAAAAAAAAAAAATTTATTCAACAAATCACAACCAAAACTTTTTTATTATTACATAAGTTCTATAAAGGAAAATAATAACATGATTTAGAGTTATGAGTCATCATCTGAGTCCGACAGTTGCATTAGATCGTCATTTTCATTGTAGGTACATAGTTCTTCTAGTCCCCCCCACATTTGCACAATTCTCTACACCTGAGTGATTGAGCCCGGCATTTGCAATTAACAGAACAGCGTCCCTTGTCTCAACCGCAGCGTACCAATTATAAAATAACTTCTGGGGCCCATTGTATAGTACTCATGACTGGAAAAATACTCATTTCCTCTCTTTTCCCATCCAAAATGATATAGGTCAGGGAGATCTGGCTGTGGCAGATTTGCCTGTCGCCACTCCATCCCTTGATGGTGTGTCCCTAAGATGTGTTGGTGAAAAACTGGCCTTGTTGGCGGCAAGTTATCACTTGAAACGTCTTTTTTGGTAAACATCCAACACCGGAGCTTAACAATGTCTGAAAAGCTTTTGCTTTGTAAATATACACAGCAAATAAACCTTTCAACCAAATTTTCATCTTCAGGTGACATTTCCGGGCATCCTAATTTACCAAGTGCCTCTAGAATCTTTTCACCACTTGATTCAAAAACCTTCCAGAAGGATAGTTTGCCTCTGTTCTTGAATCAACCTGGTGTGTCACAGCCAGAACAGAGCATGGAGTCCTAATAATGCCTTAACTTGCTTTGGTTTTAGGGAAGAGTACACATGATTAAGTTCTATTGATCTCTTATGAGCTCCAGTCCCTGTCACAGATATGCTGTCTTGTAGGAGCAACTGAGACCACCACAATAACAGAACAAACACGTCTGTAAGGTGTATCTGGTAAGGAGATGTGTAGGTTAGACCGCGGAACGATACAGTGTAAAATATTTTTTGTGACTGCTTCCTCGTGACTACTTACAAGTTGAGCAACATCAGTTCCTCACGTTAGTTATATCATTCCTCCAACTAACAACTAGATTCTCTTTTGTTTTCTGTGCATGTATTATTGCTTTTTGAGCGAAGTAAGTTGTCAACTCATCTTTTGTCCTTAGATGAGACAGCAACGATTTCAAGGTCACTTTCCTTATATCTGTAGAGTCAGTAATTTTATACTGAACAGCTTTACCAGCCCTTTTCTTTCTCATCGAGTTCTTTGGCGAGTCTTCGACGTAGGTGTAAAATACTAAGTGAGTTTCGTCGTACTTTGTCAGATAGTGATGTATTTTTTTGATGAATTCATTTGTAAGATCCCAACACGTCTTAACATTTATATATTTTGGCATACTTTGCCTCACTGCCATGACATCAATGACTGCTGCAGAGTGTTGTGTGGGATTGGTTTGTTTAGACTGATCTGCTTCTTCGTTGGATGTAATAATATATAAGTTTTGGTTGTGTTTTTTTTTTTTTTTTTGTTTATAAACAAAATAGTACAAATGTCTGACAACGAGTATTTGTTTATATTTTAGAATTCGAGGAATGTCAAAAGATCATAAGTAGTTTACAATTTTAACCACCAAANATTCTATAGCTCATTAGCTATTCCACTCTCATACTTGCTTCTTTCAAAATCCCACGGACTTTGGTTTATTGACAAATGCCTCTACATTATGTGAAAAATAGTCGAAACAGGATGAGAAACATAATTTTAATTAAATTAATTTGAATGAAATTTATTAATTTTCGATTCTTCCTTTTATTCCATTCATACAAACAATAACTGGTTCTTGAACCACATGAACTCCATACACCACTCTACTCTCCTACCTAGATGTTTTAATGACTAAAAAGAAAGATGGAAGACTAGGACACTAAGTTTATAGGAAATGAACGTACACCGACCGGCCTTTATCGCTAACTCCCACTATCAGTCACCTGTCAAAAAACAGGGGTCACCAACTCTCTCGTTTCTAGAGGCTTGCGAGTGTGTGAGTCCTCTTGAAAAGAGGAGAACCTTCACGAAACGCTCTTAAAAAATGGTTTCCAACCGTCGGTCAATCAAAAAAGTCATCCACCAAAGTGATACTCCAAGCGGTGTAAGGAAAACTCTGGAAAAGCTTACACCAAAGATGCAACTGACAAAATAGCTAGGACCCTAGGCAAAATTGGAATTTGGATAACCTTTACTAACGAAGCAACCACCAAAAAGATTTTGGGCTTAGAAAAGGACACATTAGCCTTCAAAATCGACAGAGTGCTGGTACCATATCCTTGTAGCTGTGGTAAGTCTTATATTAGACTAGCAGATAGACTGATGACTCAATTATAGGAACACATTGGTTCGAAGACACTAAAGTCTTCGTCTTAGCGACAGGTTACCAAAACAGGGTAGTCACAATTGAAAAACACCCCCATAATTTTAATTAAGAAGACGGTTTCAGGTCTTCACAAACATAAAAACCTCTCATTAACAACCTAAGCACAGGTCAAGACCCGGATAAGCCTAATTCCCACCCACGAACAGCACTAATATCTGAGCCACCACCAGATTTGACCTAAGGCCAACGAGTTAGTAAACACCGTTAACTCAACCAAACTTCCAGATCACAAGTGTCTACGCTACAGACTCCATAAACACCCCTAAAGATGCTTCAAGAATTAGGAGTGTAATTAATGATTAGGGACACACACCCTTCGAAACGCGGTCACCACCGTAAAACCCGGGAATTCAAAAATTACAATAATAATAATATGTAATTATAAAAAAAAAAAAAAAAACATAGCCTATGTAACTCGGGAATAGTGTAGCTTCTATTAGAAAAAGAAAAAAAATCAGAATAGGATCAGCAATTCCTGAGGTTACTTCCTATAAGTAGAAACATATTTTACCTGTATATATTATTAGTAGATATAAATTGATATTATAGTGGTCAAATCTGGAATGTTCCTTTTTACCTCTTTAATGTCGGCTTTAATATTGTATTTTAACTGTTCCTGCTCTCACTATCATATATTCCCTGCTTTACACACTGGTTATTTATGTCAATATTCAATTAAAATTGAGCATGCCATTACTCCTGCACTATATTATTATATTAACTTTAAACTAGTCCTTCCTTTATATATATATATATAT
>KZ651044.1:134324-154170 GCA_001010745.2 Gerris buenoi
GGGGGGGGGGGGGGGGGGTGAAAAAATTCAGTTCAATTACCGAGACCAAACGTGCAGAAAAGCACTTTAAGATCAACCGAAGGCAAAAGAGCAAACGCTTGGCAAAAAGAAAACCTCCTCCAAGAAACGCTGAAATAATAAATTATATCAGTTTACTCACGACATGATATTAATAAAACGAGTGTTTTCTTCCTTATTTTCTATCTGAATTTACTCAAGCATAAAGCTCAATTACTCTGTAGTGTTAAAATATCATTTTACTTTGTATATAATGCTTTTATATAGAGGGTACTACTTGATTCCATGACTCTTTCAGTAATAGAACAGGAAATGAGAGCAACGTGCTCAAAGATAAAATTTCTATGGCATTAGAGCTAAAAGTATTCTCAAATATTCTTGATTAAAACGAATAATTAAAATTAATTCTAATTTTCAAAGCCCGCTCTCGACGATCGTCAGTCTTTATACAATGAACTTCAGTGTACATTAGTAGCTCAGAAGTTAATTATTGCAAGTCCAATTTTTTTATCGTCATTTTGTGGTTTGTACTGCATTAACCTGGCAGAAAATTGTGGGAAAGTATTTTAACTTCTTTCATTTATACATGTCAACGTGGGTGCATTTGTTTGAGTGTGTGTCCTTTATAGGCTCTTTCATTTTTACATCCATGAAAATGGAAGTATGGTGATACACTCCAAAACGTGATTCCGAGATCTCTATGAAGGAGGGGTCAGAACCCGGGGGGATCATAGAAATCCGTTTTTATATACATGTATGTCTGTGCGTACGTAAGTATGTATGTACGTACGTTCGTTCGGAACTTTAAACCTCTATAACATCGCTTCAAGGCATCGTATTGAGATCCGGTTTGCGGCATTTTTTAGAACTTTTGTCGGCTAAACTGATGGCGCAAACCACATCATCGTCATACAGTCACTTAAGCACGAAATCGGTCTCTCGACGATAACTTCAATTGGCTTTATTTGATTTCAATTTCTTTTGGGGTATATATGTGTCCTATATAGTAGATTGTACCAATACTTTTTGAGCACAATCAGACAAGCGGTTTGGGAGATATTGGCATTTTAGTGTTTTTATAAGGGGTTTTACGGTACCAAATTGCGGGTAAACTGTAAGTCGTATCGAAAAGCGGATAGCACCAGCGGTAACTGATTTTAAAAGATCTACAACTTTGGAAGTCTTTTGTAGGACCATCCCTTCTACCTTAAATAGAGACATGTGTTTTTTTATTGTGTTTATTATCATTATTTTTTGTTGCAAAACTGTAATCAATATTAGCTGTTTGTACGATGTAGTTTATACAGAGTTCTCTCTTGCTCACGTATTGACTCGGCAACATTTCATGGTAGTCATGTGTGGGATTTCCACACCGGTATTTGAGTTGGTTTCAAAAAAATTTAGCACACATATTCATGTAAAAATACTGGTTTTTAAGATGTGTGTGCAACTTCTAAGGTCAAGTTCTACCTAAGCACTTATCTCACAATATCTCAGAAACTGTTAATTTTGGCATTATTATTAACCTTTTTAACCTCATTTCATTATGTGATGTGACATAAGCAGATTTAAAATAAGCTTTAAGGTCTTAATGCAAAAAAAAAAAAAAAAAATGTTAAAATGTGTTTTTTTATGTAGCTTTTTCTATCCACAAATGGAATTTCCAAAAAACATTCGTGATGCTTTTAATTATTTTTAAGCGTCTTTTGTTAATATGGCCTTAATGTACATGTTACATCAAATTAAAGCTTATGAAAAAGGATAGTTATTATCGAACACATACTTAAAATATAAGAATTATATAGTTATAGAGTAATAAAATTGTGACCTAATTTTTGATTTCATTCATTTTTTTAACTCCTGCGGTTAAATAGAGATGCAGGATCAAGTACGTTAGTAATTTTAAAGGCCATTGTATGCGCTTTTTAATGGTGTTTGGTTTATTGTTTTGACATAAATAGAAAAGGGAAAAAAGAATATACTCGTATTTTATTTAAAGAAGTCGTGATATTTGTGAAAAATAAAAAGGCTTTTGAGATAATAATATCTTGAGAAGCTCAATCTAGGACCTTGAAAATTTGAAATAAGTAATTTCTTGTTACTTAAATATTTCCTGCAAGAGAATCCCTTGATAAGAAAATCTAGATGTCAGCTATATAAACCTACTAACCTACTTCCTATAAATATGAAAGTCAACATGTGTGCGTATGAATGATCTTTATAAGTTCTTCCATTCTTTGATGTTTCTAACCAAATTTGGCACACATAATATATTATGTCATCTACCTGGTAAAAATATTGGCACAGTTTCATCACTTACTTTCTCATTTACTAGTTGACAGCTATTTATGAGCTATTTCCCTAATACCACCTTATCACCTATTAATTCTTAGAAACTTTCAATTCTGAAATCGTGAATTTTGCTACTAAGCTCCCTTTAATGATTTAGATCCACCAAAATCAACGATTTCAGATCACATTCAATTTTAGATCAATTTCAGATTTCACATTCAAGATTTTAACCATTTTCTATAAATTTTGATGGTTGCTATATCTATTTATCCCCTATTTAGTTTCACATTCGAGACAAGTAGAGTAGTCAGTAGACAACAATGCATCATGAAACATCTAAAACAAACAACATTAACTAACATAATCCAGGTTACATTTTCACTGTCCGGAAGCTTTGCGTGTTGTCTATCTCAGATCCAACACGTTAAAGCTATCGGTGTGAACGTTGCTCTGAATAAAGAAAAATGTTGCTTAAAATTATTTCTGGTTAAAAGTATCTATTGATCAAATCATTTATGTAATAAATGATAATACATAATGAAAATTATGTAATAAACAAGGTGGAAAATCGACGTTTCACTTTCTTGTGAAACTTCAAAAACTCACGTCCACTGGAGTGCAGTATATCCCATCTAATCATTATGACCAAATTGTCTGTTTAACTTCTTATAATTTAATCTATTTTTTTCTGAGTTTAACAAGTTTTATATTTTGTGGCAAGTAGGTGTTTACCTGGCGGGTCCTGTCGGTAGACAAGGTCGCACAGTGAGTCTTCAAGGAAGGGACCGCGCATTGTCCAGGGGATACACCTCGTCGGAGCTGGACACAGTGCTTGAAGAACCTGACTCTAGTTAGCCAAGGCCTCCGATCGACAGACCGAACTCTCTGAGAGTCGTCTCCGTAGCCGTGCAAACAGAGAGGCCACCAAGAAGCCCACTGTGGAACACCCTGACCAATAATCCTGAGGAGGATAGTTGACTAGAAGAAGAGGAGAGGTAATATAATCATATTAAGCATTGTTTAATCTTAATTTATTCTGCAGAGCTCCCTGAACGTAAACTTTGGTGAATAAACATACCTATAAAACTATGCTTTCTCTTAATCCTAATCTAAACCTACTCAACCTTGGAAATCAGATGGAGGATATGGTTAGTCACGTAAAAGGGAGCGTTAGCAATTTTTCTAAGGATCTTAGATTGGAGGGATTGTATGCGGTAGGAATTGAACGCTTGGTGCAGCCCCAGAGTTTTATGCCATATGCCCACGAGGGTTTTATTATGGTGTTGTAGATGATTTTTTTTTTTTTTTTTTTTTACGCTAATAAGTTATTAGTGTGATTTTGGAGTGGGAGTTGAGTAAGCGTTTAAGAAGGTTATAACGTCTGTTAGCATTTTGTCTTTTTTCTGTGTGATGACTGAAGACCATGTTAATTGTCTGTCAAGGTGTAACCCAAGATAGCAGACTGAGCTGGCGTGAAGTATTAAAACCTGGTTAAGAAATACTGGTTCGCAATTACCATCTTTTTTCTTTACTAGTGTATTCTTGGGCATTATCTGTTAACTAAAATTTCAATTTTCTTTTGGGTTTGATTTTCCTCTAAATTTCAAAAGCGAAGCTCTGACTGCAGTTTACATTTGGTTGGTCACATGATGCATGTCGTTGAAAAACTGGAAACTCTTTAAGAGAACCGTTATTGTTGTTATGTTCGATTTTGTCATATTTTTTTAAGAGGGGGGGGGGGGGAGATAGAAAAAAGTAGAGACAAATTATTTTTTAAGTAAAAATTAGAAAAAATACTATTTTTGATCCGATTTCAGCTGTTTATAAATAAAAATGTTTATTGTTAACTATCAGCTGTTTAATATAAGTTTATTAAGTTAAATAAGTTTGTTATTCTGTTTAAAAATTCATCGAGTGGTTTGTTTACATTTATAATAAGTTTTGTTATTCTTACATAAATGCTAATTAGTTATTGAGCCGAATAAAATAACCAATTAAATTGTTATTTTCATATGTTTCATATTCTTCTTCAACTGCAATTTCTCCTTTATTATTATTATTTTTTTTTTAATAACAGTTAAAGAGCTAGCTTTATCTAGAACTAAGGCTTAATATGATGCATTGACGCATGCCTAGAATGAAGCGATTACACTTCACAGAATTTTAAATGAACTAAATATGAAATCCAGGAAGCGCGAACCAGGAAGCGCAGCATTTAGCAAGGAACCCTGTTCATCACTAACGTACCAAACACATCGATGTAAAATTTTATTACACTCGTAAACTTGACGATGATAACTCTGACTACAGTAAGATACATGTGTGCTACTTGCCACACCAATTTTCAGATTATTTTTAGTCTTTTATCATTTTTTTGTTTTCCTTTCAACCCTTTAATATAGTTAACTATTAATTGAGTATTTTTTGTTTAATTAAGTTTTTTTTAAAAATACTTTAAATTTATCTAGTTTTACTTTTTTGAATTATTCTACCAACTAGTAAACATTCGTAGGGTAAAATAAGAATTACTGCTTTAGACAAAAAGGGGTCAGGTGTTGGAAGGGTTAAGGGGGTGTAAAGGTAAGAAAGTGAACTGCAAGGTAATTTGTATTAATGGAGCCAGTGAGAATATTTCAGCATTAAAGGAAAAACCTTACTCCAGCAAAATATTAATTTTCTGTTACAGTCTAGCCTTTCCCTTCTCATCTAGGTTGTTCATAACGATCCTGAATCTAAAAAAATACGCCGTTTAATTTACTGCATTCATAAATTAATTCTGCACATAAGTGTAAAAGGCTTGATGCAATAATATATATTAGATTAAAGATATATTAATCTTATATTATTTAAGGATATATTATTTAGTTATTTCCTCGAGTGATATCATTAGATAAATAGTCACTTGAGTATAAAATAACGTAGAATTAGATACAAATCAATTTATAGATGTTCATAAAATCTTAGGATAGATAGCAATAAAAAAATCCATTAACATACTGTGATTTTACAAACGTGTGACCATCATTGAACCTGTGTTTTATAGCGGTCGAATCAATTTTGTTGAATATTAAATGTGCGTCAAAGATTAGAATTTATGTAAAGTTATCTTAGGGCTAATTTTGTCAATCTAAATTTCTAAAAAATCGGACGAGTACTTTTAAAGATTTAGGTGATAATAAAATATGGTACTTTTTTACTTTAGCACTCCCCTACATCCCTTTGTGATAATAGTTATTTTGACAAAGGAACATATACAGAGTAGCATATATTCCTTAGTCTAAATTACTATTAAGACGTAGGGATATTTATTCCAGTGTACCTTGGGACAAAGGAATATCACACTTGTATAATATAATTGTGATCTTATCATTTCCCTTAGTCTAATCAACTATTAAGATAAAGGAATATTAAATATAAAACTGCCCCGCAGGAGTCTTAATGTCTAGGGGAGACAAACACACAAACCTTTGAGAATTTTTTAGGGCAGAATATTGCTTAAAACCAAGGGGGGTGCTAAAGTAAAAAAGAGCCTAAAATATTCATAAAGTACACTTTGTATTAATAAAGCACTCTTATATAAAAAAATATTCATAAAGGTATAAAAAAAAGGTATAATATAAAGGAACAGTGGGGTAATTTATCGGGCTATCCAAATTTGATTAAAATCGGATAAGTAACCAAGACATCTTGGTAACTAACAGATTGACATGCGACCAAAAATTTTCGACCTTTACAATGATGAGAATGCTGTCATTACCTCCAGCAAGCTTGGCTGAAATAATAATTATAATTTACTTTCTCGCGTACGTAGATCTTAATATTTCCAAATAAGTTATAAATGGGTATTCAAAAATCTAATTTCGTTATTCTAATTTTCAGGGACCGAGAAAGAAAAAGACGAAAATCAATTTCCTAGCACGGGGAGGCGGTCGGGGCAGGTACAGCCTCCCTGGCCGCCCTTATCGCTTTCCAGGCTGTGGGCTCGACATCCTGCGCTGGAGATGCGATCGTCTCTTCGTGTATTCCTATACCAGACAGCTGATGCAATCGTAGTGAACAGCAGACAGTACCGAGGGACTTGGTACGCCCTAAGGAAGAACTTCTATGAGAACACACTCAATCAACTATATTTTTCCTTTAAACTAGTCATAATCAAATTAATGATTTAATATCTTAGTTTATGTATTCTAACTACTTAAAAGTTTATTAAGTAAGAAAGTTTAATTTGATGGCAATCAATGCCTGATCATTAGGTCTAAAGTAAAATTCAAACCAAAATGTACCTTGCACCCGTATCCCTTTGTTTCCAGTGCATTGCTTTTAGGGCGGGTTCACATTGGGTGAGCGCAAAATGAGAGGTTCCAAACGTAGAAACGTCGCCCAGTTTGAAACCGCCATTACACCTTACCTATGAAGAAGCAATGTTTTAACCTATCCGAATTGATAATTAATTATTAGCGATATTCAACATTATTTATTTAGCTTAAAAAGATAAGAGTTGAACTAGAAACATACACGATGCTTGTTGCTTGTGTACTTATATGTACGCTTGCTGATACGTACTCCTATCTTTAATCCAAGAGCGGGATGCATTTTTGTTTATTTTCCTCGTAATAATATTTAGAGCATTTGTATCATTTACTTTTCCAAGACTTCAGTATAAAAGTATATATCCTAAAAATGTCAAAGAATATTACTTTTTTTAGTTCTGTAACAAAAAAAACTTAATTTGCTTATGAGACAGAGGCCTCCTAACTTCTTTCTCCTCCTCTTAAATTAGCGCATACCCATTCAACTAACTGATAAAAATTAAGTCTACCTTTGAACTGGGTGGGTTTTAAGCAAATGCTTCTGGACCCCAATAAGACCCGACCGTGACCGAAGGTATGAATCCAACTATGTCAGTTTTCCTATGTAGTTTTATTATGGAAATACAGATTATATTTCATTGAAAAAAATTCTATACTAACTACTACAGACTAACAAAAGTTAAAATTTATTAGCTTAAGGTCAAATGTTCAGGCTGTCACTTATGAGCCCCAGCTAAAAAAAATCTCTAATTATTAAGATAGATAGGTGAACATTTTTTTGGTTTAAACTGAGAAAGGGAGCTTATAATCTAACATAAATAATGCATGATCTTGAATTATTTTATTAATATGACTTAACAAAAGTAAAAAATACAAAAGAAAATGTAAAGTATCGATACCTGTTGTTACAAGGTAAATAAATAATAAACAAACTAAAATTAAAAGAAGCTTGGACCTACCAAAACTGCAATCAAAAGGCAAAAATTTAACCTAAATTTAATTTAGTAAAGAAGATTTGTAAAATAATATACAGGAGGTTAGATTGGCCGTATAAATCAGCGTTTGAGAGATTAAGATCTTTCGCTTGGTGAATCATTTCTTGCAAATCACAAGAACTTTTTTGTAATGATCAATTGTGGTTAATCATATTATAGCGTCCCTCACCATCGGTGGATGTATAAAGACGTCATATAAACGTGATTTTGGCATGAAAACTGTAATAAATGTACACTTGTATTATGGAACGATTATTAGAAACTATAATTCTTATTTTAACAAATCAAAATTTAAACATTGACAAATTATGTCAATCCAATAAATTATTATATTATGACGATGTCACATCTAACCTCCTTTTTCATGAGCTTCATGCCTTCGTCTCAAGTGATCAGCATGCTTTCTTTTGCGATCCCCCTTTATCTCCACCTCATATGAAAGATCAGTTGTTTTCTTAATGATCCTCTTTCTTAAATCACTCATATTTTTTTTTAACTAAAATTTGGTATAACCTAACTTCTACTTTATTTTTATATTACCTCTATAAAATTTAACGAAACACAAACATACTGCTTGTAAGTTGTCTGTTTTGAGCTAAGGTAAATTTGAATAAAAATGATTACCTAATTGAAATATTTCCAACCTATTTCTAGAGAAATGTTTACTTCTTTTGACCAAGAAACACAACTTTTTAAAACAATTCTCTTTGTTTTCTTTTGGTTCCTTGCATAATTCAACATTCAAATGAGAAATTCTTGTTGGAAAAGGCAAGAGTCAGAAAATCATCTGTTCTTTTTGCAAATAAAACTTTTTTGTAATAGATACTTCGGCGTCTAACTTTGTTTCTACTCAGCAAACTTTCTGATTATCATTAAGAAAGGGGTAAGAAGTTTAGTGATAAAAGAAAACTTTAGTGTACAAACAATCATAAAATTATTTAAACAAATTATTTATTTATTTATCACTCTATTTAGATAATTTATAGCGTTAACATAGCTATCAAGGATCCACTTATCTTCAAAATAGACCAGTGGAGTTATTCTAGACTGAGGTGAAGTAGTTAAATACTGCCCCTCCACAATAGATTCTATTTAGAGCATATATTTGTCCACAATAGCTTCTATTTATAGCATTTATCTGTCCACAATAGCTTTTCATTTAGAGGAAATTGGCTTTAAACTCTTAAATGGTATAGTAATCATTCTATAATAAATACTAAAAAAAAAAAAAAATGGTCGTAAATAGCTTTTTAGGATTTCGTAGGTCATTATCGAAACCCTTATTCCAAGGGTGATCAATCTTTCCGTCGTTCTTTGCTTTCAAGCGAACCGTTCAAGCTAGAGTTAAAATTTCTTAAAAGGAGTTAAATCAGAGTAAAAGGCAGCAGTAGAGGGTTCTACCTGAATTCTCTATTTATTTGATTATAATAACTAGGATTATAAAGGAAACATTTTTAGTTGACTAAACAATATTTAAACAAGGTTTTAACAAGAATGAATAAATAAAAATATATACATGACAAGAAGTCATTTGTCACATTGCTAGGTGGAATCCAACACACCCCCTCACATGGCATTATGTGTTGAATGACTTGAGACCAAGTTCGGTGGAGTGTTCACTTGTCTTCACCCGATCTAACCCTTTCGAGAAGATATCAGCAGTCATATCTTTGGTTGAGATATTCTTCACCTCAATATTTTTTTCTCAGCTAGATTTCGCACATGATGGTATTTCACATCAATGTGTTTGGTTCTTTTCGAACAGAAGACATTGCGGCATTTCAGCATTCCATATTTAGGTGGCAAACTTTTTGTTTATTGTCCCTTGACCCTTGTTTCTTGTCCCTGAACAAAACCTTGTGGTTGATCCGTGTAGACTTCCTCCTCAAGATCGCCGTTTTGATAAGGAGCTGTGCCAGGTCTTTGGGAGAAACCTCTGGCCACTAGTCTCTCATGGCAGACATCCATTGGGCATCAGCGTCAAGCTTTGAAGGCGCCTTAAATAAGCTTTGCCAAGAAAACATTGGTCTACAGAAGCATAGAGTTTTCCAAAATAATCAGGATTCTCAGTTATGTTTGATTGTTCGTCGGATGGGCTAAAATCAGTTGAATGTAGTTGCTGGATGTCTGTGTCGGTATTAATTTAGTTGTTGGTTGTCTGTGTCAGTATTAGAGGAAGCAGTAGAGGGTTCTACCTGAATTCTCTATTTATTATAAGTTATTATAAAATAACTTGGATTATAAAGGAAACATTTTTAGTTGACTTTAAACAATCTTTAAACAAGGTTTAAACAAGAATTAATCACAGTTCGTATATATGTGATATGCTTAAAATTAGTTTTTCAAATTTTCGAGCAGGGTCAAATGAAAGCCTCTGAAGAGTTGTTTTATATATACATATATAATTTTTTAAACATTACATTCTTTATTGCCCCCCCCCCCCTCTCCTCCCCTAATTACCCTACAACGGCTTGTCCTAAAATTTTGAAATAATTCATGCTAATACCTTATGCATTGGTCAAATGAAAGTTACCGGAAAAAATGTAATTTACCTTATCGTTAATTCAAATAAAAAATATTGTGACCTCCTGAGGGATCGAACCAGGGACCCTTTACTCCATTTAATTTTTGTTTTGTTTTTTGGGGGCCATTTAAGTTTGTTGTGGGGAAATAAATAAATGTTATTTCATAAAAGATAAAGTATGCATATTGCATATACTTAACCTCCGAATCCTAAAAGTACTTCGATGCATTTCCCTGTCATTTAATTTAAATAAAATCTTATCCTGATGATAAACCTCTTATTTAAAGTGAACAATATAGTTCTGTTCAGAAATTTTAAGTTGAATCTTGTTGAAAAGTTTGAAATCTAAGTTTGCTGCCTGTTTATGCCGTTAGTTGTTAGCTGCTAAGGGTTTAGCAGTAAGTTACTGATCAGTGAAAAGAGGGTTGGATCCGAAGGTTTGTTAAGTAAACAAGGTTCCGTGGTTTTCTCAAGCATCCCTTAACTCTTAGCAAACTTTATCTTCTTTTTAAACTAACTTTAAAGTATAATTTTCTGTTCTAAACATTAAATTGATTTTAAAAAATAAAATACAAAAATAATTACATAAGTATTTAACATTTCTGAGGAGAAAACTCCTGACTCGTAATGTTCAATTCTGAAGCTTTTGAGCCTAGAAGACTTATTCTCCTGTAAAAAGGAGATTTGCCAAGGTTTTTTTTGTTTTTGTTTAGCGGCCTGTTAAAGCTGGTACAAGAATTTTATTTCCAATAAGCTAAAGCTGGTATAAGAAATATACCTCCAAAATGAGATGCCGTCATGGTTAGAAATAATCTAGAATCATTTTTCTTTGTATTGGCCTTTAAACTTTTGAAATACCCTTCAAGAAAATAAGGCCATACTTCAAGAATGCTGTTTACGAGTATATTAAAGAGTTTATACAAAACCATACTCTTCATTGACGTCTCACGAGATAATAATTTGTATAGCTTAAGACAGTTCTCAGATGAAAATGTATCGTTCATTTTGATCTTTGTCTATTAGTTTAGAAAAAATCATAAGCTGCAATATTTTCTCGATTGCTTGCATGTTATTGTTTACCTAAAGTACGAGCACTTGAATACAAACTTCCTATAACTTCTTCTAGCTCACTATCAGCCAGTTTTTATGGCATAATTACCAGTCTCGCGTACCTCTTTTGTGTATTGTGTTTCTTTTGTGTAATATTGAACTACTTCGGTGCCTAAAACCCTCTAACTAGCCCGGATTGTGTAACTACCCTTGTATTAATACAAAAATCCGGCCCGTAATTAGCTTAAACTCAAAGGCTCGTAAACGCAAGGTTTATAATGCATTCATAAAACTTTAAATTGAAATAAACTAACAAGAAATATAAGTAAATGGACCAAGAATATAAACTTCTATAGCAGTAACAAATATAAGATTCGAATCGTCATTAACATGTATTTTTTATTTTATATCATATTGTGTCAGAATACAACTTGTAGGAAAGCAAATTACTATTCTGTAATAAGAAATGACTAATTTAATGACTTTAAAATAATGGCATCATTATAACAAGAAACAAAAGTTGGATAATTTGTACGTAAATTAAATATAAATTTAGCAGATAAAACATGTACTTTGTTGTAAATATGTATAACTTATAAAATAGCATTGTGGTGCTTTATAAATAATTAATTATATTTATAGTCAATCATTAATTTAGTAACTGTGTTACAAAATTAATTACGGTGTCGTAAAATTATTCATTATGTTTTAGTACATACATAACTGTGTTTACTGCCTGTAGCTATATTTAATAATATAATCAATAGGCGCCTTGTTTAATGTAATTAATTTGTCGAGTAAATCAATAGCACGATGTTTCAATTACAATACATTATTTTTATTCTTGTCTTTATTTTGAATAAAAATCTAGTCCATTTAAGAAAAACATATTAAAGTTGAGTTTATGGAGAAATTTTTATTAGTTGTATAAAATGTATTTAAAGAAAAATTATACCAAGCGATGATATAGCGGACACCAAATAATATGGAATACTTCTAAATTTGTTGTATAAAATTATTAATGTTGTTGTGTAAATGCTATTATTAATTTTATTAAAGTTGTATGTGCTTTGTAAGCTTTTTATGTAAAGTAGCGACTAACTAGTCGCGAATGTTTATTATAAGGTTAATACAGCTGGTGGAGCGGAGTGAGCACACTAATTTCATATCATCCATTACATGTGTAGTTGAATAAGCCCTTTAGCAGGCTTAGGCCTTGTTGCGCCACAGAGTAAGTTAGTTAGTTTTTATGAATTTGTATAAAGGAATAATTCTAAGACATCGCAAATCGCGTATAGTAGACAAATTGTGGATTTTAGAGAACGCAAAGGTTGCATAGGACCAATGAATGATTAACGGTGATGATTCCAGTAGCAGTTTTTTAATTGGAGATTTGTACTTTTTGCATATCTGGCCATCTCAGTGCCCCTGTCGTCTAGTACAGCCTTGCCATTTTTTACTGGAGCCAACTCAGGGCACTTAGTGTATATTTAGATGAATAAAACTTATTTTAAATTAGATTTTATAACTAACTGATCCAGAATTGAAGTTTCACACCTCTAACCATATTACTTCATATTTTGACATTGACTGACTGACTCAATTACAAAATAGTTGTTTTCCATTTACATATTAGTTTTCTTAGGTACATTTGATTATTATTTAACATTTTATCTATGTTTATTATAATAAAAAATTATTATAAAATAACATCTCGGCTGGGAATCGAACAAATCCATCCTCCGTCCGAGTTAAAAACTATTTTCTCAGGAAAACGGGTCATCGTTAGACTTATATTTACATGAACTACATTTTATAAATTTTTAATCATAATCGTCAGAGCCGTTTTCGAGCCATAATTGCTCACCTTTTTTCAAAGTTTTTGGGAATAGCGAAAATTCATTTCTTAATTTTGCCTCTTGTTATGATTTTTCTGAACATATGTATATGCCAAATTTCATCAAAATTGGCCCTGTAGTTTAGACCTCTATGCGTCTGCACAGACGACAGACAGACGCGTCGAGAAATATATTTGCATCTCCAAAAAAATAAAATAAAATAAAATAAAATAATTAATTAATTAAAAAAAAAAATTAATAAATAGAAATACGTGAAAAACATTTTTTGAAAACGGTTTCTTTTTTTCATAGACCAATTAAATTCCATTTAAATTCAAAACTAACGATTTAACGACGGCTTATTTCGATAAGCCGTTTTCACAAGAAAAATCTTGTTTCCGAGATAATTATGAAAATAAATATGATTTTATTAAAAATCTAAAATAAAAAGTAAACAACCAACACCTTTACACCAAGTAAAAGGTTAAACACCTTTTAGGCGCTTCTTTAAATTCCCCCCACCCCTTCCCCCGGGACTTTTAAAATAAAGACCGAAGCAGTAGAACCACATATGCGGATCCAAGGTGCAAACCCAGTTAAATAATCCAACTCACAGCAAGCTGACAGACTCAGAAGTGAAGTAACCTTAGTTCTTTAAACGACAGAATGGCAAAGCCAAAGATTTTACACCTCAGGCGACTTAACGTAGGATCGCTGCTAATAAGTTGAAAAGGGATTTTATCCTCTTCCTCGCACAGCCAGCACATTGGGCTTTCTGCTAGGCCAAGCACATGTAGATGTCGATTTAGTCTACATTGTCCAGTATGAATGCTTGTCAAATGATGGCAGGATTGTTTTTTTTTTGAGCAAAATCAGAGATCTAGTAAGACGCTGAGATTAGTTCCCAGATTATCATTTCAGATTGTAGCATACCTAAAGCACTGTTCCATATTCTGTTGATATATAATTTCATGATTATATCCATTCCATAGTTCTTATGAAATAACCGGTTCTGGTGTAACAGGGGGCAAATTGTAATCCGTTTTAGCTAACTTTTCGGCAACCTTATTTCCCTTTATGCCAGAATGCCCTTGAGCCCATATAAGTTGTACATATAAGAGTGTTGAGATATCTTTTGCACTGAGCAACCAGCTTAGAGATATACCTTGGTCTTGGTGCTACCAGTTCTTTGATCGCTGCATGGTTGTCAGAGTAGATTCTGATTTGTTGGTTCGAGATTTTCTTACTTAAACTCCCTACGCACTGGCCAACTGTCGGGGCATGAATTCTGAAGGGCCGACGGTCGGCCGGTCGGGTTGGCAGGACCATCCGACCACCAGTAGTAGATACTCCCAGCTAATGTCAAAATCTCACTGTGGTGTCATAAACTCCTGTAACATGACTACTTCCGGCTAGCAAAAAAGATGTAGAGAGAGGGGACAGATAAACAACATTTACTTTTACTAGATGGATTAGACCAAGTAGAACTTACTGGAAAAGGGTGAGACTTGGCTAAACATATAATCTCGAAACATTTTACACGAAACTTGGCTTATTTTTAAGTGTGTTTGTTAGGATTAGACTATACAATTAAATTGATTCGGCGATCTTTAACACTTCATAGCAGTTTCACTGTTGATTTCATTTAAAAAAAGTCTCTCAAAGAATAAATAAATATAGAATCATTTCCCGTCTTAAAAAATTCCAATTTAAAATTTAAGCTCGCGTTTGCCCTTGCGTTGCGCGGGATACTTTGAAGAATAACGCTTCCAACAAACTTAGTTTGAGAATAATAACATTTACATTTACATGTACTAGGTGGATTAGACCAAGTAAAACTTACTTAAACAGGGGGAAATTGGCTAAACCTATGATCTCACAACTTTTTACTCGAGACGGCTTTTTTTACATGTTTTTTTGTTTAGATTAGGTTTACTGATTATGTTTTGATTTATCATTCTTATTGCTGTTGTAATGTGCCTCATTAATACTGAGCAGTAGGTAATAGTTTCACTGAACAAAATGATCATCCAAAAGTAATTAGGTTTGATGATTTCGAAAATTTAATAGCCAAATGAAAAAATATCACTCTTTATTGACTAAACAATGTACAGTTACATTGGAATTTATGTAGGCGCTTACAGGGTATTGCTGTCTTTAAATTAATGTACATTTAACTAAAATTTAACAAAACAGAATATGTATGTATTATAAATAGTATGGTATAATTAATATAAATAACGTTATAAACCTTAAATGTATTTTTGTACGAATCTCAGAAGTGAAAAATTGTTTGTTAATAAATATTTAAAATGTTATTCAAAGTTAAATTTAAGATTTAATATAAATATATTTATTACTAGTGTGCGATGTATTATTATAAAATAAATTATCAAAATATATAGATATATTTCTAGGTACATAAAATGTAATAAATTAATATTGCATGAAAACCCTGTAAGGATAATTATGATAACAACGAGTTATTAATTTTTGTGCATTTTAGAGTTGTATTAAATGTTTATAATGTCTTATGTTTTAGATTAATATGGATTTCTTCATACAATTTATAATATAAATGTTATATTACTGTGGTATTTAATCGTAAAAAAAAACATTATCGAATAAATGTATAATTTAATGAAAGTTTGGTTTGGTGAATTTTAATTAAATTAATCTAAATTTTATAGCAATTATTGTCATAAGATATTGGGCGAAAACGATTATTATTATAAAAATATAAATAAAAATTTGTTAAAATAGGTATTTTTCTTTTTTTTTAAAAAAAACAATATTTATATTTAATACTTTCAAACACTTCTTTCGAGGAAATTTATCTTTTTTAATTGTATGTGCTTTTTTTCATGTATAGATTTTTTGTGTAAATTTTTAATTAAAATGTTAAATACATTTTTTTTTTCTTTATTTACTCACTGAACAAAAAAGACTTAAAAAACGGATAATTAGTGGCATATGAATAAAAAATAATATATACCCTTTAGAAACAAAAAAAAGTTCAACGTTAAATTATTAAAATATCAAGAACTCATCAAATTGAACACTATTATGCTTAACGTCGAAGTAGGGTATAATGGAAATATACACTTGAAAACATATTTTCATTGTAAAACACTGCATAAATACCTTATAATTTAGTCTCGTAATTTTGATATTTTGTTTGTTTCCATTTTTAATATATTTTTTCGTATGAAGATATGAATTGATTATGAATGGTGATAATCACTAATCTTTTATCCCGACGGTCGACGGCGACGACTCACCTTTAAATGATTTATAAAGTTAAAAATTGATTAGCCATAAGCTGGGATTGAACCAGTGACCTCCTGTGCGTCAGGCGAATACGCTACCACTGGGCCATGCCATTGTTATGAAACTCCATGCATTAAACTTATTATTTAAACTTATTATTCTGCCCGTTGCCACGGGCATAACGGCTTGTTTGTGATAAACGAAAAAAGCAAAAGAATAAGCCAAATCTCGCGTAAAAAGTTGTGTGATCATTGGTTTAGCCAATTCTCCTCCTGACCAAGTAAGTTTTACTAGATATAATACATTCAGAAAAGTAAGGGATGTTGTTTGTCTGTCCCTCCTCTCTATTCTCTGTCCCTCACAAAATCAAATCAGTCTATACATGTTTAAATTTAAAAACATTTTCTGATTTGTTAATTACTCAGATCATGTAGGTGAGATTCTTTGTAGTAATTTAATTTATATTTTTCCTGTGGACTTTTTTTTTAAATGAAAAGTTATGCAGTGTTCTATACCGATTTGTATCCTCGTGCTGCATAGTTGACAAATCAGAAAATGTTTTTAAATTTAAACGTTAGAGTAATTTGTAAAAAAGAAAAGTTTGAGTTGGTTGAGAGTTGAGAGGGATGGACAAACAAACAAGATCCCTTACTTGTACTGGATGTATAAGACCTAGTGGAATTTACTCAGACAGGGGGAGACTTTGCTGAACCAATGATCTCACATAGTTTACGGGAAATTTGGCTACTTTTTTTACTAAAGTGTTTTTTGTAGGGATTTCATTTCTGTTCCTTTTTTTAGCCTCTTTGTCTCTTTGAACACATAAAACGTACATTATACACTAAAACCTGCTAAAGTGACCATCCGTATATATTGACCACCAGGTCAATATGTTCACTTTTTCATGGTCCCTTCAGAAATTCAATACTTCCTCTACATTTTCTTCTGCCTATTGTGACCAGTGACCACCTTCTTCTGGGTCCCATGAAGGAACTTTATCTCGGTTAATGAGACCAAAGTAAAAAAATAAATAAAGAATATCAATAATATTTTAGCCAGGATACCTAGGTCTATAATTTAATTTCTTAGAACTCATACATTAGTTGTTGCAATATGAATAAAACCCACTTTACATTCTTTCTGTTTTATAAGAATTATTAAGATGGATTATAATTCAAACAAATATTAAAATGAAATAAAGAGTACCTACATAATTTCTCTGTATTTTTATTATTTTTTATTTTATTTTTATTTATTTATTTTTTTAATTTCATCTTTATTTCTTTGGAATATCTCCTCTTTTGAAGGGAGATTTTATTTCATGCTCAGTTGTTAGTTTGATTTACAAGGTGAAAGGTGTAATATTTGTGTTTTTACGTGAATTGTATATTTGGTGTTAAAATGAGCTCAAAAAAGGGCTATAAAAAACTGTCATTGAGGCAAAAGTGTGACATGCTTCATTTTTTGGATTCTCGCAGTGAGANTAATAACTACAGAGCAGCTTTCAGCCACTATAGGGTCATCATCAGTGCCGCGGATTAAAAAGCGAAAACTAAAACATAATAAGATGGTAGTGCAGTGTGTGGTGAGTCATACCAGCCCAGCAACCGGTACAAGACTCTGTTCCTTTTTTTAGCCTCTTTGTCTCTTTGAACACATAAAACGTACATTATACACTAAAACCTGCTAAAGTGACCGTCCGTGTCTATTGACCACCAGGTCAATATGTTCACTTTTTCATGGTCCCTTCAGAAATTCAATACTTCCTCTACATTTTCTTCTGCCTATTGTGACCAGTGACCACCTTCTTCTGGGTCCCATGAAGGAACTTTATCTCGGTTAATGAGACCAAAGTAAAAAAATAAATAAAGAATATCAATAATATTTTAGCCAGGATACCTAGGTCTATAATTTAATTTCTTAGAACTCATACATTAGTTGTTGCAATATGAATAAAACCCACTTTACATTCTTTCTGTTTTATAAGAATTATTAAGATGGATTATAATTCAAACAAATATTAAAATGAAATAAAGAGTACCTACATAATTTCTCTGTATTTTTATTATTTTTTATTTTATTTTTATTTATTTATTTTTTTAATTTCATCTTTATTTCTTTGGAATATCTCCTCTTTTGAAGGGAGATTTTATTTCATGCTCAGTTGTTAGTTTGATTTACAAGGTGAAAGGTGTAATATTTGTGTTTTTACGTGAATTGTATATTTGGTGTTAAAATGAGCTCAAAAAAGGGCTATAAAAAACTGTCATTGAGGCAAAAGTGTGACATGCTTCATTTTTTGGATTCTCGCAGTGAGAGAAACAGCAGAGGAATTCGGGGTAAGTAAAACAACAGTCAACAANGGGCTGGTCTGAAGGGTCCTGGTGTGTTAAGGACGATCCACTCGAAGGTCTCGAAGTTGAACATGATACCACATTTCGCCTAGAATTAACTGTAAACTGGGCCATTTCTGTCTCAATCAATATTTGATTTATTCTATGTTTTTCTGTAATTTGGGTACGGGCATCAGTTATCTTACGTAGCAGCAAAGCTACATACATTCTCGCTAAATACGTCGAATTCATCTTTCTTATTTAGCTGACTGCCCAATGTTTTCATTACCGAATAGGCTTCTTCTACCATAGTGCTCTTTTATCGATTATTACATTGCTGCGATATGTTAATAAGTGTAGGTTCAGACAGGGTGTCAAAATTGAACTTTTTCTTGTATTTGTTCGCTGTTTGCGTTTTCTTCTACTATTTCAACCTAAAAACAAAGTACAGTAGTAATAAAAGTAATATGTACTGAGTGTTAATCTATGTACTTAAAATAAAGATTGAGTAGATGTGTTTATGACCGACTGTAGGTCTAAACTATACTTAATTATGTGATTGATAATTAATATTTATTCTACAGTTTATAAAGTTTTCAAAATAATAATTACAAGTAATAATTAAGTGGTTCATATAATTCGCGAGTAATTAAAGCCTCACAAACAAAGGTGGTTCATTTGATTCACTGTAGAACAGAGGGAGATTTTATTTCATGCTCAGTTGTTAGTTTGATTTACAAGGTGAAAGGTGTAATATTTGTGTTTTTACGTGAATTGTATATTTGGTGTTAAAATGAGCTCAAAAAAGGGCTATAAAAAACTGTCATTGAGGCAAAAGTGTGACATGCTTCATTTTTTGGATTCTCGCAGTGAGAGACAAACAGCAGAGGAATTCGGGGTAAGTAAAACAACAGTCAACAATATTAAATAAATTGGTAAGGCGTGAAGTCTCACGTAAAAAGGGTTTCGTTGGTATTGTGAACACAAAATTAGAAAGGGGGGGGGGGGGGGAAGAAAATTTTAATTTTTTTGACAATATGGCGCCTCAAAATTAAACGTTAACCACAAGTGTTATACATTTTTTCAATATCCTCTTCAATTCCTTTCATTTGATACCCCCCACTCAAAAATACAAAAAAAAAAAAAAAAAAAAAAAAAAAAAAAAAAAAAAAAAAAAAAAAAAAAAAAAAAAAAAAAAAAAAAAAAAAAAAAAAAA
>KZ651044.1:156000-172479 GCA_001010745.2 Gerris buenoi
AAGTGGTATATATATTTGTAATCTACACTTTAATACCTTTCATTTGATACCCTACTCAAAATTTTAAAAAAACATTTTTTTCGAGTGACATGAATTATCCGCCATCTTGGATTTCCAGTACATCAGATCGAATTGCTAATCATATTTTGTGGCACATTTTTAACTCATTTTGTGTATGTTGACCACCTGCCTAAGGCGACCACTTTTGGTCGGTTCCTTCGGTGGTCACTTTATCCAGGTTTTACTGTATTTATGAAGAGATAGAAAAGATAAGGAAAGGACTTAATAGGAAATAGTAACAGGACATAATTATCATTGTTTAGAAGAAGAGATTTGAAACGAAAAGACAATGTGGAAATGTATGTAACGCGCGGGGTGATTTAACTGAACTAAATATCTGGTTAAGATATGAAGCGTTAGTGGAGGCCATCATTAAGTGTTGAATAAAAAAGTCTCTCCACGTAAAAAAGATTATTTAATAACTACAGAGCAGCTTTCAGCCACTATAGGGTCATCATCAGTGCCGCGGATTAAAAAGCGAAAACTAAAACATAATAAGATGGTAGTGCAGTGTGTGGTGAGTCATACCAGCCCAGCAACCGGTACAAGACTTAGTCTTGTTATCAATAATAGTAAAATAATACTTTAGTTTCGAAAAATATCTACAGAGGACATCAGGATCTGAGGACAGAGGACACATTTCATAGGGAGTAAGAAAACGGCCTAGTAGAGAGTATGAGGTAGTCCATGAAGAAAGAAAGAAAAATTTGACTTTTGTTTTCTCTACATTGGTTTTGTGACTTAAGTGTCAAAAATTAAATTTATTAAATGCCTATCACAATTCCTATAAAGTTATATAAAATTATTGAAAATTTGTAGGTAAAGTAAAAAACAAAATCACTTTTAAATCATATGAAAACAAAAAAACTGCTGAATACGAAAAAATACTTTAATTTTATTGCAGTAGATGAAGAAGCATAGACCGTCAAAGGCGGGAGGAAATGTATAAACTGAGTCAGATAGTGCAGACAAATTTGATGAAGCGGATATTTTCAAGGAGTAATGACGCAATAAAAATCTGTCCGCGAGTTATATCAATGTAGAATGCTGACAAAAAATACTTAGAAACACTGACAAACTCACAGTTTAATCATGACGTCAGAGCCACCTTGTCTATATAAGACCGATCACTCCCAAAGCTCGGTGCATTATGATTTTAGATTTCTCATTATTATGATGTATTATTGTAACTTCTCTTTCATTTATAAGTACATTTAAAGATATTTAATACTTAATCATTGTATGTTTATATGAAATAAAAATTTTAAAAAGCTACTCTAGTGAGTGGTTCATATAATTCGCGAGTAATTGAAGCCTCACAAACAAAGGTGGTTCATTTGATTCACTGTAGAACAGGTAAGGGGATAGAGGGGAGAAGGTCCAGGCATAACCTTAGGGCCATATTTTGTATCCTCTGCAGCGGATCTAATTTATTGTCAGGCACTTGCCCATAAAATATACTCCCAAAAACTAATCTATAGTAGCTAATAAACAATAATAATAAAACAGACGACAATGTAACGGACTTACAATATGGTTTGCTCCCCACTGCGTTCGACACACTGGCTTTAAGTACATTTAATTATTTTTCTGCTTTGCCATTTATCTGGTTTATATGACTGGACCAGGAAAGTTTACATGTAGACCCAAAAATCGAACCTCTCTCGACACACGCACACTAACTCCGTTGATATTAACCGTGTCCCCTGTGTTAACTCTTCTCTTAAGAATGAAAGGACATACCACTGATATAGCCAAGGATATTGTGAATTCTTTTTCTTTAGCCCATCCTGACAAAGCCTCCATTACGTCTGTGAACAACACTTGAGCGTCCTCTATCTTTTGGCCTTGGTGTAGAGACATATGTCGTCGGCATATTGTAACACATGAACTTCATTACAGAAATACGAATCACACACATATAAGGAATACAAAAGTGGCGAAAGAAAAACCCGGCTTGGGGCTGGCCAACATACAACTTCCTGGGACCTTTGCTGACCATTTATGTTAAGGGATATTTCCCTCCCAAAAAATAAAAACATAATATTTTGAACAAGGGAAGGAGGTACACCGATGAGAATTGCCCTGTTGTATAGATCAAACAAATTCACACTGTCATAGGCCCCAGTGATATGTACAAAAAGAGTGAAATACACTGTGTCCCATGGAAAATGCGTGATATATGTCAGACGTAAAAATAGCCTGGGGTGGTTGTGTGAACAATCGAAATTTTCGGAAAACTAGTCCTTGCCCTTCAAGCCGGTACGAATCAAAATCCCTTGGATTTTTCCCCGGTTTTAATACCTGTTTTATTTTTTCCTCGTACCATTGGAGAGGGAAAGCTGTTCTCCTTTAAAGAATTTATTGCCGTGTCACCTCAAAGTAGATTTATATTTATAATTGTTTTCCATCTTTTTAATTCTTGTATTTTGTGATGTATTAAAAATGTATTGAATAGTTACCAAGTCTCCGTAGTAGGTTATAGAGCATAGAAAAATGAATCCGATCTAAGCCGGAACAAGATATATTGTTTTTCTTTAAAGCGATAATTAGTTTTTGTATAGAGAAGGGATTTAGAAGTGGATCGGCACTTCCGTCGAAACCCTAAAACCAACAAGTAAATGATACCATGCAAAAGTGAATGACATTAATATACTGAGCATGTTTTTTTCTGAGCACATTTTTACCTAGCTAAATTAAGAAAATTTTCTTGTAAAATTAGTTGTACACAAGCTTGAAAACATGTTGTGGAACAGACCCAACAATCTTTTTACTTATATAAGTAGATCTGAGACAGTATATTTTATAGGAATTTTATTGATAAATGCGACAGTCCTCAATTCAATGCGTTATAGTTTTTTCTCTCTCCATAGTAATTTTGAAACCCTATATCCTCAAAAAACACTAAAATAGTTCATGATCGAGATGGGCTGGTCTGAAGGGTCCTGGTGTGTTAAGGACGATCCACTCGAAGGTCTCGAAGTTGAACATGATACCACATTTCGCCTAGAATTAACTGTAAACTGGGCCATTTCTGTCTCAATCAATATTTGATTTATTCTATGTTTTTCTGTAATTTGGGTACGGGCATCAGTTATCTTACGTAGCAGCAAAGCTACATACATTCTCGCTAAATACGTCGAATTCATCTTTCTTATTTAGCTGACTGCCCAATGTTTTCATTACCGAATAGGCTTCTTCTACCATAGTGCTCTTTTATCGATTATTACATTGCTGCGATATGTTAATAAGTGTAGGTTCAGACAGGGTGTCAAAATTGAACTTTTTCTTGTATTTGTTCGTTGTTTGCGTTTTCTTCTACTATTTCAACCTAAAAACAAAGTACAGTAGTAATAAAAGTAATATGTACTGAGTGTTAATCTATGTACTTAAAATAAAGATTGAGTAGATGTGTTTATGACCGACTGTAGGTTTAAACTATACTTAATTATGTGATTGATAATTAATATTTATTCTACAGTTTATAAAGTTTTCAAAATAATAATTACAAGTAATAATTAATTTCCCAAAAATAAAAAAAAGTCATTTACAGTCNAAAATAGCCTGGGGTGGTTGTGTGAACAATCGAAATTTTCGGAAAACTAGTCCTTGCCCTTCAAGCCGGTACGAATCAAAATCCCTTGGATTTTTCCCCGGTTTTAATACCTGTTTTATTTTTTCCTCGTACCATTGGAGAGGGAAAGCTGTTCTCCTTTAAAGAATTTATTGCCGTGTCACCTCAAAGTAGATTTATATTTATAATTGTTTTCCATCTTTTTAATTCTTGTATTTTGTGATGTATTAAAAATGTATTGAATAGTTACCAAGTCTCCGTAGTAGGTTATAGAGCATAGAAAAATGAATCCGATCTAAGCCGGAACAAGATATATTGTTTTTCTTTAAAGCGATAATTAGTTTTTGTATAGAGAAGGGATTTAGAAGTGGATCGGCACTTCCGTCGAAACCCTAAAACCAACAAGTAAATGATACCATGCAAAAGTGAATGACATTAATATACTGAGCATGTTTTTTTCTGAGCACATTTTTACCTAGCTAAATTAAGAAAATTTTCTTGTAAAATTAGTTGTACACAAGCTTGAAAACATGTTGTGGAACAGACCCAACAATCTTTTTACTTATATAAGTAGATCTGAGACAGTATATTTTATAGGAATTTTATTGATAAATGCGACAGTCCTCAATTCAATGCGTTATAGTTTTTTCTCTCTCCATAGTAATTTTGAAACCCTATATCCTCAAAAAACACTAAAATAGTTCATGATCGAGATGGGCTGGTCTGAAGGGTCCTGGTGTGTTAAGGACGATCCACTCGAAGGTCTCGAAGTTGAACATGATACCACATTTCGCCTAGAATTAACTGTAAACTGGGCCATTTCTGTCTCAATCAATATTTGATTTATTCTATGTTTTTCTGTAATTTGGGTACGGGCATCAGTTATCTTACGTAGCAGCAAAGCTACATACATTCTCGCTAAATACGTCGAATTCATCTTTCTTATTTAGCTGACTGCCCAATGTTTTCATTACCGAATAGGCTTCTTCTACCATAGTGCTCTTTTATCGATTATTACATTGCTGCGATATGTTAATAAGTGTAGGTTCAGACAGGGTGTCAAAATTGAACTTTTTCTTGTATTTGTTCGTTGTTTGCGTTTTCTTCTACTATTTCAACCTAAAAACAAAGTACAGTAGTAATAAAAGTAATATGTACTGAGTGTTAATCTATGTACTTAAAATAAAGATTGAGTAGATGTGTTTATGACCGACTGTAGGTTTAAACTATACTTAATTATGTGATTGATAATTAATATTTATTCTACAGTTTATAAAGTTTTATCCATAACGAGTATCCTCGCCTGTGGAGCTTTCCACATTGCAATTGGAGCATGGATGGAAAGCATGTGATGATACAAGCCCCTATACGCACAGGAAGATATTACTTTAACTACAAGGGATTCTTCAGCATAGTGTTACTGGCTCTTGTTGATGCTAATTATTGCTTTACATATGTTTCGGTTGGGTGCCAAGGACGGTGGAGTATTTGCTCACAGCGACTTAAAACAGGTATTGGAAAACTCCAGTATGAACATTCCAAACGCCAGTTGTTCGCCTGGGAGGCAATTTCCTGTTCCCTACGTGATCTTAGGTGATTTCCCTTAAAGCCATCTATATGACTGCCCAATGTTTTCATTACCGAATAGACCTCTTCTACCATAGTGCTCTTTTATCGTTTATTACATTGCCATCATGAAACCATTTCCTGGACTTCACGAAAAGGGAAGCAATGAACGTATCTATAATTATCGTCAGTGAAGAGCATACAGGGTTGTAGAAAATGTGTTCGGAATAGTGTCTGTGGTGTGGTCTCCAGAGTCCTTCGAAAACCCCTTCTACTCGAGCCAAAAACCGCTGAAAGAGTAGTGTTGGCATGTACGCATCTACATAATTTTCTACGGAGAAGTAAGTCGGCAAGATTAGTTCCTGGTCAGTGGCGAGTAGATGGTATGCCGACAGGAACACTTGTATGTTTAAAACGGGTGCCAAAGAAACCATCTCAGCTTGCAAAACAAATACGCAACGAATTCAGTGCTTATTTCAGCAGTCTGAAAGATGTATCATTATATTCATAGCGTATAATTTATACAGAGTATATGGGATAATTAAGGAACAACTAACCTGATAGGTTAGTTTGCTCAAATGTTTTCCACGAAAACAAAGCCCATTTTTTTAAAAGCAAGTTTCTTTTTGTTCTATTGACATTATAAAAGCGGCAGGACATTTTTCTGGCCCATGGTCTATGTCAATGTTTTGATAGAAAACGCAATTTGTTTTTATCGGTTTTCCGGTTTGAGATTTGTTCGTATTTGTCAAACCTGAAGCAGATGGAACCGATTTTCCTAAATTCGTCTTACCAAACGACCCTACAGCCAACGCTATTTTCTCCTCGTTTCAACTTCTAGTTTTAAGAACTCTAAAATATTTTCTAACCTCTTCTTAATAGAGTTATATCCTCCCCTGCTATAATTGGCTTACGTTGCCACACTCTAAGCAGTTCTTCTGGCAAAGAACTTTCTACCAGAGGAGAAAGCATAGCGAAGCCCGTCTCTGACGTCACACCTAATGACTCAAGAGCTCTTATCTGAGAACTTAAATTATCGTATAAACCACTGAGAGACACACGCTCCCCAATATTAGAGAGGATAAGCTTAAGAAGTTCCCTTACATGAACCTCTACCAATAAATCTTTATTTCCGAACCTAGATTTTAAACTATCGCGAGCTTTCTCATTTTCACGGTTAGAGGGAAACTAGCAACTATTTGATAAGCCTTAGAATTTTCCACCATTATGTTTCTTGGTGAAAGAATTGCTATATGCAGTCCAATATTTCTTAAGCTTCGTAACTTCTGCGCTGTTCGCTGCCATCTTTTTCTTACCCAAGTTCCAATCAACAGCTTACGGCACCACAATGTTTAGAATGAAAGACAAATTTCGCATATTTAAAAATAATACGAAACAATTTCTAGTGTAGCTAGATAACGTAGTTATCTTTAGATAATTAAGATAACTACGTCAACTTTCCGTATTCTCCCTTCAGACATCGTCTTTCACGTGCTGTAAAGTTGAAACGATAAATAAATACCTTTAAAATCTTACAGACTTAATCGCAACAGGCATCTGAGCTGTTAAATATAATAACACATTAATCACAAAAAATAATTAAGAATTAATAAATTATTTAATTTTTTAAATCACAACTACAAATGTTAATTTTTAATATTGTCTGTACATTGTTTACAAAATATATTTTAATACTTACAAAAAAATTATTACAGCTTTTATTTTAAAATTAATGTTGTACAATAAGTTAAATTTAATCATTCTGTAATCAGGGAAAGTACTTTACCAAGAAGATAAAGTCTTAGCTTGAAAGCATTGATTTATTTTAGATACAAACAAAATTATATAAAATAATAAGCAGAATGAATAATTGGGAAAAAAATGAAATACATACTAATGATTTTTAATGAATAATGAAGATTTAATTTCAACATACTAGTAATGCTACAGCTCATTTGTTATAACATACTATTCTCGATGTACATAATGTAATCATTAATTAATTGAAGAATATCTGTTTACAATGTTAATTAACATGCATATTATTTTATTGTTTATCATCACTAAATTACTTCTTCGTATTATAATTGATAATTGTTATAATCAGTAAGTATTGATTGATTGAATATGTTCTATCAATTACTACCAGCATTTATATTCATTCAGTTTTTACTGATTCTAGTGTCTGAATATTCAGAAAAGAGAAGTGAATTTACAGAAACTTTGAGAGTCTTTAATGATGATTTCACTTTTGTACTTTTTTTTTTTAAGGAATATACTGATTAATATAGTTCCGGTAACATTTATTTGAAGCAAACTGGTCCAACTTCGAAGCCGAAGGCTTGATGAGGCGAACCATAATCTATTGGTTTGAAGTCAACAATTGGCAACTGTTCCAATTTGCTGGTTTGAACCAGAAATATGGTTTCACTCTTAACCTTGCCACTCTGTAAATTTAAGTACATTTCACCATGAAANTACAAAAAAATTATTACAGCTTTTATTTTAAAATTAATGTTGTACAATAAGTTAAATTTAATCATTCTGTAATCAGGGAAAGTACTTTACCAAGAAGATAAAGTCTTAGCTTGAAAGCATTGATTTATTTTAGATACAAACAAAATTATATAAAATAATAAGCAGAATGAATGATTGAAAAGAATGAAATACATACTAATGATATTTAATGAATAATGAAGATTTAATTTCAACATACTAGCAGCAAAGCTACATACATTCTCGCTAAATACGTCGAATTCATCTTTCTTATTTAGCTGACTGCCCAATGTTTTCATTACCAAAATAGCCTGGGGTGGTTGTGTGAACAATCGAAATTTTCGGAAAACTAGTCCTTGCCCTTCAAGCCGGTACGAATCAAAATCCCTTGGATTTTTCCCCGGTTTTAATACCTGTTTTATTTTTTCCTCGTACCATTGGAGAGGGAAAGCTGTTCTCNGTCGTATTATTATTGATAATTGTTATAAGCAGCAAGTATTGATTGATTATTTTCTATCAATTATTCCCAGCATTAATATTCATTTGGTTTTTACTGATTCTAGTATCTGAATTATCAGTAAAAAGTGACACTTTGAGAATTTTTAATGATGATTTCACTTTTGTACTCTTTCATTTTAAGGAATATACTGATTAATATAGTTCCGGTAAAACATTTATTTGAAGCAAACTGGTCCAACTTCGAAGCCGAAGGCTTGATGAGGCGAACCATAATCTATTGGTTTGAAGTCAACAATTGGCAACTGTTTCAATTTGATGGTTTGAACCAGAAATATGGTTTCACTCTTAACCTTGCCACTCTGTAAATTTAAGTACATTTCACCATGAAAAAAATAAAAAATAAATAAATAAATATATATTCAGCATGTCCACGGATTGAGTTGCCTATACGTAAATGCAAAAAATGTCATAATTCATTAAAAGTTCTGCTTGTTTTTAAATGAAGATTTATCGGAATAAAAAACTTGTGTTTTGTACCTCGTACCTGAAAAGAACCAAATTCTGTTTTTTTACAAGAGAGAAGTGGTCTTAATTTTCATTTTAAGAAAAAAAAGTCATACTTTAGAAAAACAATTACTGGTGATAAAATGAAGGTTTATTTATTAATAAAACTTTTACCCTGTACCCTGAACCCAAAAAGTACCAAACCCTTTTTTTTATAGGAGGGAAGTGGTCTTAATACTAATTTTAAGACAAAAAGTTATTCTTTGTAAATGTCTTTATTTTATTGACATAATCTAATTATAACATAAAAAAAAGTTACAAATGTAAGTTCCTAAAACACTAACTTTATTTATGATTTTGTGTTTATTTACTTTATGTATTTTGGTTTAATGAATTTAAACAAGTTGTCACTACAAAAAAAAAAATAAATACAATAGTAACAAAATAAATAATGCTAAAATAAAATTAATTGTTATAAATTATTCAATAGTTGAACCACCATGTTCAATGCATTTTTCTAAACGCCGTCTAAATTCTCTATACATAGAATTTAACATTTCTTCGGTAACCCTGTTGACTGAGTCCTGTATCTTTCTTTTTAAAATATGAATGTCGTCAGGGTATTATGAAAAACCTTTTGTTTTAAATATCCCCAAAGGAAAAAGTCCATTAATGTCAGATCTGGGGATCTAGCGGGCCACGGAATGGTCCATATCTTCCAATCCATTTGTAGGAAATTTAGTGTTTAACCATTCACGAACATCAAGAGTGGAGTGTGCCGGGCAACCATCTTGTTGAAAATAACATTTTTTTTTCTAAATTTTCAGTTTCCATGTGAGGCCAAAAAAAGTTGTTTAATAAATCGATGTATCTTTCTTGATTTAAAGCATTCTCCATAAAATAGTTAACAATAATCCTTGTTGGAGTCATGGCGCACCAGACATTAACTTTTTTATATTTTTGACTATTTGTTGAGACCGAAAAGTTTGGATTTTCCAGACACCAAGACCTAATATGTTGCGATGCGACATGACCATTTGTGCTGAACGTAGATTCATCACTAAAAATAATGTTCTTTTGAAAAGTGGGATCGCTTAAAATTTTTTCTCCTAAGTTTAAACAAAAGTCTAGTCTAAATGCTTCGTCGCCATTTTATAATTTATGAACAAAATTGGGTTTGAATGGATATCATTTGTTTTCTTTTAAAAATTTTTGAATAAGAGATTTACCAATTGAAAGCTCTTGTTCTCTAGAGAGAAGAGATTGCTTATCATTTTCAGCAACAGAATTTAAAATTACTAATAGTGCCGCGTCAACTTCGTCATATGATTTCTTCTTCTTTTTTATATTCTCAACACTTCCTGTTCTGTCGAACTTTTCAATCAATTTCTTCAAATTATTGTCTNCTACTTTCTTAAAAGTTTTAGGAAAGATGACATCATAATGGGTTATACTATATTAACTAACATTTCAACCCTCTTTACAAAAAGCAAGTGCGAATACAATATAAAGACTACTTACTATTTTAGTTATTTATTGTTTATTAAGTGTTGTTTTGTAAATATATGTTACTCAAAAAAAACAATGGGGTCACCAGTTAAATTATTATAATTTAACAATAAAATAAAACAAGTAAACATAAAACAAAAATAAAAACTAAGGCTGGGCGGGGAGATATACTTAAACTGAATTATGATAAATTACGAGACTTGGAAACGGCTAGATTAAGTTATAGGGTAGGCGAAGAAAAAGACACACTATACTCACATCAAGTACAGAAAAAAGGGGAAATCTAAAACATATTCTTATGACCTGCCAAATGTAACAAGCTCACTTTAGTTTTGCTTACCCTGCTTCCCTCCTGATTCTGAAAGGTGAGTCTGGGTTAAATATTAGTTCAGGAGGTAAGATAGGAAGTTCAGCTGGTGGACCAGGTGGTCCAGGAGGACCCGGAGGGCCAGATTCACCTTTATTCCCGGCAACACCTTCAGTTCCTTTGGGACCAGGCAGACCAATAGCACCAGTTAGTCCTGCAAGGCCTTCGTTACCTTTAGGGCCAATAAATCCACTCATCCCCTAAAAATTAAATTAGGATCAAGGTAGAATACCTTAGAAGCAACCTACAATTCTTAAGAGCAATGGAGTCACTTAATTAGGAATAATTGCAAGATAAAAATAACTTTTTATATACTTTTTAAATTTTCTGTCACAAATTTGAAACCATTTAAAATGAAGATTTTAAATATGGGACATTTCAAAACGAATAAAAGAACTTGTGGATTTTTCCGACTAACTTTCAATGCAGCATAATTTTCCCAATTTGAAAAAAAAAAAAATAAATAAATAAATAACAGCCACCGCTTCTGCTGTTATTTCAGCGAGTGGTATTGCTTCCAGACATCTCGTGCTTCTATCAATGCATGTAAGATACCTGAAGCCGTTAGATGGTGGAAGAGTCACGTCGGGGTCACCAGTTTGTGGGGTTTGCAACGCGTAACTAATACTAATAAGTAATACTTAACAATTACACAAAGATCGACACATTGATTTTTGTACGACTGTCAACAAGAGACTAAAAAGGAATCACAGTAACGTAGAACCCTGAAAGGAATTGAGAGCTTTATCCCCTGGAACCATAGAAATCAAGTCCACGGATATTCAGGTAATTTATGTAACAAGTAATACTTTTAACAGCAAACATGAAATTGTTTAAAATTAATATTTTTACTAAATATTTAACAGAACTAACCCTGAATCCACCTCTAAGTTTGGAGTACCAGTCAGTGTTAGTTGATTCCTTCCTCCAAGGAATTATAGGCATTTGGCTCGAATGCACATCCGGGAATACACAAGTTTCTCCCATCTTACAGTAGACATAGACTGCATCATCGGGCATGCCCAAGTTAGGATCTAACCAATACCAACCTGGAAAAAAAAATCAGATTATGATGATACTATATAATTTCTCCATATTATCTCGAGAGAAAAACTGTTGAAGTTCACAAGGTTTTGTATTTGTATTGTTAGAATAGAAATAAATTTTACTTCTATGCATTTCCCTTCCCTTTAAAAGACTGAAACCAAATAAAGGACAATTTGAAATGCCTGGTACAACAAGAAGTTCTAGTTTCCAATGTCTTGCTGTGTCATAAAGATGTAAATACATTAACTGTTGTGTTAGGCTCAAGTTCTAGAGTCTAAATTTCTAGATTATGTTTAAATAGGGCCAGCCAAATTATGCAAGTGACACCCACGAGATTTGCAAAGAAACAAAGTGACTGGTCCTGTGGATATTCTATAGACTAAGTCGTGCTACTTGGGGCTGCATTTACTGGGTTTTAATAACCACGAAACCTCCATAGAATTTCTAATAGGGAAGGCTATACTATAGGACCTATTATGACAATATGACATCCAAAATGGGACTACCATAGGGGGACCTATGGACCTGTGGGGTTTGCAACGCGTAACTATTACTAATAAGTAATACTTAACAATTACACAAAGATCGACACATTGATTTTTGTACGACTGTCAACAAGAGACTAAAAATATATTGACAGAAAATAATCAAGAATACTTTGAAAAATAAAAATAACTATGAATGTGCAAGTGCACCTCAGACCAAAGATTATGACAGGATTAAATCTAGACAATAAGATTTTTCAGGGATGTCTTTTGCATACTACTTAGCATTGCATACTTGCTAGGCAGGAAATATAATACTTGTTAGGGCAGGCAGGAATCAGTAATATATTAATATTACAATTAGTGTTAATTTGACAGTGTGGGGAAAATCGAAGAGGGAGATCCCATCTGAGCAAGAGAATTTGACTTCTTCATGGTCATATGTTTAAATCTCAAATTCCCATTGGCTTTCCCTTCGATTTCCTTCGTTGCTTCGTTGTCAGAGTATACAATAATAATAATTGTAATATTAGTATAGCACTGTGGCTCCTCAAATTTGATGAAGTAGCCTAATTGTATTGAACCTACTGACATGTAAATATTAGTCAGTCTGTTTAAGCAATGTATGGTTTATTTCATCAAAAAACCATTTGTCTTCAAATATACATAGTATCAATCTATCTAATCTATATCTGGAGCCCTTGTAGATATGGGAAATTAATCTAGCTTACCATCTTTGGACGTTGGATGAGCATATAACAGATCCTTGCAAGTCCTAGCTGGGTTTTCTTTGGTTCCAGTAGGTTTTCTAGATCTTTCCAAGTCCTGCCTCATGCTGTAGATGGCGCTGTACATTTCAACAAAACTAGGCTCTTCATCAGTGTCCTCTTCACTGGCCCCTGATAATTCCTCTTCAATTTTTGTCGCCCCTCTAAAAAATGAGTAGAGCATTCTTTATTAAAACTGAGTAGTGGATTTATTTAAAACTAATTAAGGAAATATTTAGGAAGATATTGTCACTCCAAAAGTGTGACTCCTAGCTCTACTACTAACTCTACTTTCTTAAAAGTTTTAGGAAAGATGACATCATAATGGGTTATACTATATTAACTAACATTTCAACCCTCTTTACAAAAAGCAAGTGCGAATACAATATAAAGACTACTTACTATTTTAGTTATTTATTGTTTATTAAGTGTTGTTTTGTAAATATATGTTCCAAAAAAAAAAACAATGGGGTCACCAGTTAAATTATTATTATTTAACAATAAAATAAAACAAGTAAACATAAAACAAAAATAAAAACTAAGGCTGGAGATATACTTAAACTGAATTATGATAAATTACGAGACTTGGAAACGGCTAGAGTTATAGGGTAGGCGGAGAAAAAGACACACTATACTCACATCAAGTACAGAAAAAAGTGGAAATCTAAAACATATTCTTATGACCTGCCAAATGTAACAAGCTCACTTTAGTTTTGCTTACCCTGCTTCCCTCCTGATTCTGAAAGGTGAGTCTGGGTTAAATATTAGTTCAGGAGGTAAGATAGGAAGTTCAGCTGGTGGACCAGGTGGTCCAGGAGGACCCGGAGGGCCAGATTCACCTTTATTCCCGGCAACACCTTCAGTTCCTTTGGGACCAGGCAGACCAATAGCACCAGTTAGTCCTGCAAGGCCTTCGTTACCTTTAGGGCCAATAAATCCACTCATCCCCTAAAAATTAAATTAGGATCAAGGTAGAATACCTTAGAAGCAACCTGCAATTCTTAAGAGCAATGGAGTCACTTAATTAGGAATAATTGCAAGATAAAAATAACTTTTTATATACTTTTTAAATTTTCTGTCACAAATTTGAAACCATTTAAAATGAAGATTTTAAATATGGGACATTTCAAAACGAATAAAATAACTTGTGGATTTTTCCGAACTAACTTTCCATACAGCANCACCAAATTGCGAGTAGAGCAGGGAAAGAAGCAGCAGAGGCAAAAAGATTACTACGACCTTGAGAGCACCCTGAAAAAAAAGTTCGAAGAAGGGGACGAAGTCTGGGTTTGGTTTCCTCTCACTAGGAAGGGACGGAGTGCAAAATTCTATAAACCATGGGACTGACCTTATCAGATCATTAAGAAGCTCTCCGATGTCACTGTGAGGGTACAGAAGAAAGGGACTCGGCAGAAACGGCTAGTCCTTCATGTCAATAGGCTTAAACATTATAAGCACCGGGAAGCCGGGCCCATCCGATCATGAAGAGGGAGGAGTGTGACACGATCAATGTCAAGTGTCACTCATTTTGTTTGGTATTGTTATTTTGTGACTTGATGATAGTGTGGGGCTATTTTGAGCCGGTCGCATGTTAGCCATGTGCTTTTTCAGTTTCTCAACAAATCCTTCATGCCGGTGTTCTTGATTGGATGCGGTGAAAATTCACCTGGTAACCTGATGGTAGTACCGTATGCCATCTCTGCAGCACTCGCATTAAGATTTTCGCGATACATGGTTCGTATTCCTAGTAGAACTGTCGGTAAGGCATCTGTCCAGCGTTGCTTAGAGTGACATTTTAATGCTGCCTTAAGCGTACGATGAACACATTCTACTTTTCCGTTCGCAGCAGGGTAGTATGCTGTAGTATGTACACGTTTGATGCCACAAGTTCGATCAAACTGCCGCTTGATTGGAAGTTAAAGTTTCTTGGCAGCCGAACCTAGCTACCAATTTGAAAAAAATAAAAAAATAAAATAAAATATCAGCCACCGCTTCTGCTGTTATTTCAGCGAGTGGTGTTGCTTCCAGCCATCTCGTGCTTCTATCAATGCATGAAAGAAGATACCTGAAGCCGTTAGATGGTGGAAGAGTCCAGTTTGTGGGGTTTGCTACGCGTAACTAATACTAATAAGTAATACTTAACAATTACACAAAGATCGACACATTGATTTTTGTACGACTGTCAACAAGAGACTAAAAATATATTGACAGAAAATAATCAAGAATACTTTGAAAAATAAAAATAACTATGAATGTGCAAGTGCACCTCAGACCAAAGATTATGACAGGATTAAATCTAGACAATAAGATTTTTCAGGGATGTCTTTTGCATACTACTTAGCATTGCATACTTGCTAGGCAGGAAATATAATACTTGTTAGGGCAGCCAGGAATGAGTAATATATTACTATTACAATTAGTGTTAATTTGACAGTGTGGGGAAAATCGAAGAGGGAGATCCCATCTGAGCAAGAGAATTTGACTTCTTCATGGTCATATGTTTAAATCTCAAATTCCCATTGGCTTTCCCTTCGATTTCCTTCGTTGCTTCGTTGTCAGAGTATACAATAATAATAATTGTAATATTAGTATAGCACTGTGGCTCCTCAAATTTGATGAAGTAGCCTAATTGTATTGAACCTACTGACATGTAAATATTAGTCAGTCTGTTTAAGCAATGTATGGTTTATTTCATCAAAAAACCATTTGTCTTCAAATATACATAGTATCAATCTATCTAATCTATATCTGGAGCCCTTGTAGATATGGGAAATTAATCTAGCTTACCATCTTTGGACGTTGGATGAGCATATAACAGATCCTTGCAAGTCCTAGCTGGGTTTTCTTTGGTTCCAGTAGGTTTTCTAGATCTTTCCAAGTCCTGCCTCATGCTGTAGATGGCGCTGTACATTTCAACAAAACTAGGCTCTTCATCAGTGTCCTCTTCACTGGCCCCTGATAATTCCTCTTCAATTTTTGTCGCCCCTCTAAAAAATGAGTAGAGCATTCTTTATTAAAACTGAGTAGTGGATTTATTTAAAACTAATTAAGGAAATATTTAGGAAGATATTGTCACTCCAAAAGTGTGACTCCTAGCTCTACTACTAACTCTACTTTCTTAAAAGTTTTAGGAAAGATGACATCATAATGGGTTATACTATATTAACTAACATTTCAACCCTCTTTACAAAAAGCAAGTGCGAATACAATATAAAGACTACTTACTATTTTAGTTATTTATTGTTTATTAAGTGTTGTTTTGTAAATATATGTTCCAAAAAAAAAAACAATGGGGTCACCAGTTAAATTATTATTATTTAACAATAAAATAAAACAAGTAAACATAAAACAAAAATAAAAACTAAGGCTGGAGATATACTTAAACTGAATTATGATAAATTACGAGACTTGGAAACGGCTAGAGTTATAGGGTAGGCGGAGAAAAAGACACACTATACTCACATCAAGTACAGAAAAAAGTGGAAATCTAAAACATATTCTTATGACCTGCCAAATGTAACAAGCTCACTTTAGTTTTGCTTACCCTGCTTCCCTCCTGATTCTGAAAGGGGAGTCTGGGTTAAATATTAGTTCAGGAGGTAAGATAGGAAGTTCAGCTGGTGGACCAGGTGGTCCAGGAGGACC